>JAODAL010005942.1:0-138587 GCA_025379985.1 Phyllomedusa bahiana | reverse complement strand
CCCAAAGGGGTTTTCTTTTTTGGTTACTGGGTACCACTTCCTCCCAGATGACATCAAACCCCCAGCCAAAAAACCCCTTTGGGAAACGTCAGACACAACCCTTAGTCGGCATGGCCCGGGAGCGGTCAGCAGCCCTCACCTGTCCTCAACCAGCCTCTGTCCCATGCGGTTCCCTCAGCCAGAGACAAACTATGTGGCTGGGCTCAGCGCCACTATATAGCGAGGTTTGAACAATTGAGAGGGCATCAGCACTATTTGGGCAGCGAAGAAATGGGCCAATATCCCCTGCTTCTTGCAGTAGGCGGCAAAGTAAGATGGTGGAGAGTTGGCATGGGGAGGTCATGTTTAAAGGGGTTTCAGCCTCTGCATCCCAAGACCGTGTGATGACGACAGCAGTGACGAGGGAACACAAATAGATGATGATGTAGCCAACCGCATTTGGGGAGCCGGGTGAGCAAGGGCTCATCATCGTCAGAGAAAGAGGCGCAGCTTGCCGTCAGGCAGCGGCGCAGCCAGCAAGTGGGTTTGTGGCCGTAAGTCAGCAGGGTAGCAGCAGTGGAGGTCGGGAGCCCAAGCGGCCACGGGTAGAAAACACGCTTTCGCAGACCCAAGAAAGTAGCGGCACAGGGGCTCAGCGAGGCAGGGGCAGTATAGTCCACTCAGTGCGGAGCGTTGGCGGTAAAATCAGATACTCCCCCGGTGTGGCAGTTCTTTGCTATGACACCGGAGGAGCCGAATATGGGTATATGTAAAATCTGTAGGCAGAAAGTGAAGCGTGGCCAGGGAGCTAACTTGGCACCACGGCCCTGTGTCACCATCCGGGTGGCCTGGAAAAAAAAAGTGCTCAGATGTTGATTGTCCATCCTGCCGCCACGCAGCAGGCAGCACCCGTCCAGTGGCACGCATGCCATTGCAGCCAGTCAAGGCTCCACCACCTCTGCAAAGGGAGCTGTTCTCCTTTGACATCATCTCCCGGGTCCAGATGCTCCTGCTCCTCGCTACTCATGGCGCCAGCAGTCGTTCCCGCGAGGGGATTGCAAAGAGACAACAGTATGCGTCCAAAACCCTCCAAGGTGCAGCAGCTACCATGCTCCTGTCCAAGTTGTTGGTACTCGCAATCCCTCCCTTTCCAAATGGTGGACTCTGCAACCATTCAAGAACTAATGGCTTGAGCCGAGCCGAGATGGAAGAGTTCCAACCATAAAATTTTTTTTCCAAAAAGGCAGTACCAGCACTTCATAAATAGTAAACAGAAAGTGGGCCAGTCCTTGAGCTTATCTGTTGTTTCCAAGGGGCAACCCGGGAAACGCGGACGCTGGAGCTGTAACACGGTCAGGGCCAGTACATTGTCCTTTACGGCCCATTGGGTGAATGTGGCTTCCTGCCCAGGCACACCAACAACTTGGGCAGAGACGCGCTTTTCTCCTCCACGTTGTCAAACTGCAGCTCCTGTGCCAATGTCCGCCTCCTCCTCCACCACCACCACCACCACCAAACTGTGAGAAATGAGTCTGGGTTCAAACAACCTGCTTCAGCCACTATTCTGATGCCGCCACACGCCTGATGCCACACATCTGCTGACAATTTCTCCATCTGCCACCAACCATCTTACCAGGACTGGGATTTGCCACCCCCTCCACACTCGTCATTGCCACTCATTCTCAAAGCTTGTGCGTTTTTGGTGCCGTGAAACCACACGGTCTTGGCCCCCCGACCCATGCTGTTCTCCTCCGTTCACCTCCCCCTACATGTGCCACTCTATATCCTACCCCATTTTTTTCCCCCTCCCAATGTCATTTGGGCCCCTGTCTACCCATGCTGCACCACCGTCACCCCCACTCCTGTATTGTGCCACCTGGGCCACTCCTGTTTTTTGCCACCCCAAAGCATTTTCCCCGCTACCTCAGCTGCGCGCCGTGACCTCCACACTGGTCATTGTCCACGCTGACCTCATGCGGCTGCTGGTGCCCTCCACACTGTGTCATGGTGCCACTCTGTGGCCTACTCCTGTTTTTGCCTACTCCAGATGTGATTGTGCCACTGTCTGACCTCATGCTGCTGCTGCCGTGCCCTCCACACTGTGTCATTGTGCCACTCTGTGGCTTACTCCGGTTTTTGCCACCCCCCAAAAATGCATTGTGCCACGTCTGGGCCCACTGCTGCGGGCTGCGCCGTAACCTCCACACTGTGTCTTGTGCCACTCTGTGGCCTATTACTGTTTTGCCACCTCCAGAATGTCTTTGTGCCACTGTCTGACCTCATGCTGCTGCCGTGCCAAGCACACTGTGTCATTGTGCCACTGTCTGACCTCATGCTGCTGCTGCCGTGCCCTCCACACTGTGTCATTGTGCCACTCTGTGGCGTACTCCTGTTTTTGCCACCTCCAGAATGTCATTGTGCCACTGTCTGACCTCATGCTGCTGTGGCTGCTGCCATCACCTCCACACTCTGTCACTAATGTTTCCACCTGAGCTCTCAGCTTGTTTTTTTCCAGCTTTTCGCTGGCTGACTTTATCAGCTACTTCCCGCTTCAGTTTTTGGTCAGTGTTTGCCCTCCTAAGTGCCCAGGGGAAATTTTTGGGTGAAGCGATTCAAAAAGCGGCGGCAGTCATCTGCGTGTCATACAAAACACAAATTATAAGGACCAAACCAAGCTCCCTCTGCTATTTAAGCATGGCACAACGTTCTACAGCCCCGCAGGCTCTGTGCGCCTGGAAATAGCTGTTTTTTAACGCGATTCGTCCCGAAGTAAATTCGGACCGAATTTATTTTTGTCGGGAAATTCGGCAAGTGACCGCCCGAAATTTTTTAGAAATTCGCCCATCTCTAATTATAATGTCAAAAATTAACCTGTATGTTATCATTACAGCAACAAATCATCCATCATCCACTTTCAGTATCCAGGAAAAGTTAAGTATAAAATCCTTCTGTTTATTTTATCATGTTAAAAAATGGCAGGTACTGATGCTTTTTGGTACAAAGCCTTAGTCGTAGTATTGACTATCAATGCCATGTGTGCCTGGATCGTACACCTGTAAATTTTTTTAACATGCTAAAATAAACAGAATAATTTTATACTTACCTTTTCTTGGATACTTGAAGTGGATGATGGATGCTTTGTTGCCATAGATACATATTTAGATCAGTTTTGAGCTTCTGATGATTCCGTACACCCAATTTAGATCTGCAGCCATGGTCCATTATCAGTGAGCTGATATTTATTTTTATTACGTATATTATCATTAATTACAGCATATTTATGGCAAATGCACAACAAATATAGGTGGAGCCTGCTACAGGTTTGAAATTTTCCAATATGTCTGATTGTAGTCTTATAGAGAAGAGACATAAAGGAATGTAATCTGTTTGGCAGATGAAGATAAAGAAGAATTTCAAGTAGGATCATAAGGACACATGTACTAATAAGTCTTGGTGAAGGTTTGTTGTTAATGAAACGTGCTATATGCATTTAACCCCTTAACAACAGTGCATTGTCTTTTGACAGCAGGCGGCGATGCCTATTCTCTGTTGGTGCAGTAGACCAACCAAAGTACTCTGTACCTTCAAAGGGGAGTTGTTGTGGGCTCCCACGACAGCAAACTGTGCATAGGTAACAAGCAGTATTTAACAGGATTCATTAATATAAGACAGTCCTCTGTGCATGGCAGCGCAAACTGCGAGGAATTCCTACGAATCCCAACTGTCTAACACTACTTCATTGCCCACAAGTCCAATGAATCGGCAGCAAATCAAACAGCATTACCGCTTGCTCTATCAGTCACCTGAATTCTTGTGAGGCGGTCATTATACATGTCTACCTAGACATACCTAGAATAGCCCTAGGGCTGTCTGCATACTAAGCCTGCATGTTATGGGCACCACTCTTCAGTTTTGCCCTGCGACAGCCCGCCTCATTCATAGTGACATATATTGAACAGCGTATTAGCATAAAGAAGTAGCTACTATATACATTAAGAAGTGTAGAAAAAAATAATTGTGCATATGTTATAAACATAAAAAAATAAACCTACACCTACACACAATGGTAATTACCTGTTGAGTTGATCTTGTTTTTTTTAATGTGAAATGTGATGTGGTAAAAGAAAAATATATACAAAAGAATGCAGAAAATGTATTTTTTTTACCTGATTCATGCTGCAAATTTGTTTTTTAAAAAAGTTCTGCAGTAATTTATATGTAAGCTTAAATCATGCCACCAAAATATGTAACTTCTCCTACATAAAACAAGTCCTCATACAACTGCATAACTGAAAAAATCAAAAAGTCAGACTCTTGCAAAGGGAGGCAAAAACTGAAAAATGTAGCTGGTCATGTCTAGCTGCTTCTCTGGGTAATGAGATGAGTGATTAATTTTGACTATCTCATCCAAGGTCGATAGTCATATCGCAATTATCAGGACGATTCTTTACGATAGTCATAATCGAGATTATCGCCGATGCCATAAGTCTATGGGTAGAGGAACAACACCTTCATTCTTACACCCAAACCAGGGAGAGAAGCAGAGGAATTACATCCACACAGTCAAATGGTATACCTGCTACATCTTAGGCTCAACACACTTAGTGTAATAATAAAGCCGACAGAAAAAAAGTCACAAGACCATTCACTAAACCCTGACTTGCACCACAGCCTGACCCTAAACACTGCCATCACCCACAATTAAAAGTGCCAGAAGTCAGTATTATTTGAACCATCATTTTACTTGAACTGGACATTGAAATATCCTGTCCCTGGAATGCAGCAAGAGCCCCAAACCTGCATGACCCCAGATTACAACAAGTGCTGGAAAAAGTGTCATTGAACCAACATTTGTTGTTTCACTGGACATTTGCACTATCCCTTTCTCTTTTCCATAGCAATGAGCCCACAAACCTGCTATGAACCCCCAGATGTAAAAAGTGTCCAGAAATAGGAGTCTTTGAAACCACCATTTTTCTTTTGAACTGTGACATTTGACTAATATCTGTCTCTGTACCGCAGAATGACCCATTAAAACCTACTGTACCCACAGATTAAAAAGTGCAATAAAAAGAAGTCCTTTGAACCTCACCATTTGTAGTTGAACTGGACATTGACTATATCTGTCGTGTACGCCGCAGAATGACCATTGAAACGGTATCTAGACCCACAAGATTAAAAAGTGCAAGAAAAAGGAGTACTTTTGAAACCACAATGTTAACAGTTGAAAACTGGACATTGATTATATACTGTCCAGGGCCAACACATGAGAGCCCCAAACATGACATGACCCCCAATCTTAAAAAGTGCCTGACGAAATCAGGAGTCATATGCGACACCACCATTTTATAGAACTGGACATTGACTATATCTGATCCCTGTACCGCTGAAGACCATTAAACACCTGTCTGACCCACAGATTTAAAAATCGTTGCCCTGACAAAAAGGCGACTTTAAAACACCATTTTAGTGTGAACTGGAACATTTTGACAAACCTGGTCGCTGGGCCACAGCATGGCAGCCACCCAACCGTGCATGACCCCCCAGATTTAAAAAGTTGGCCGTAGGAAGAAATGGAGACCTATCACCACCATTTTAGTTTCACTGGACCCCCCATTGAGACTAAATCTGTCCTGGTACCGCAGCAATGGACCATTAAACCTGTCTTGTACCCACCAGATAAAAAGTGCTGGGAAAAAGGAAGTCCTTCACACCACCTCATTATTCATGTCACTGGAGCAATGACTATACCTGTACCTGGCCAAAGCAAGAGCCCCAAACCCTGCTGACCCCAGAATTAACAGTTCGCCGGAAAAAGGAGTCTTTCAACCACCATTTTAGTTTCCACTGGACATATCACTGAACCTGTCCTGTGGCCACAGCATGAGCCCCAAACCTGTATGACCCCTCAGGATTTAAAAATGCCGGAAAAGGAGTCTATTGAACCACCAATTAGTTGAACTGGACATTGACTAGACCTGTCCTGTACCACAGTATGAACAAACCTGTTCTGAACCACATATTATAAAAGTACCGGAAAAAGGCGAGTTCTTATGCACCACCATTGTAAGTTTGAACTGGACATTGACTATACCGTCTGGGTCACAGCATGCAGCCTCTAAACCTGTCTGACCCACAGATTAAAAAAGCTGACGGAAAAAAGGAGTCTTTAACCACCCATTTTAGTTCATTCACTGGACATGACTACCTTCCTGTAACCACAGTAGTGACCATTAAACCTGACTGCGCGCGCCCACAGTTTAAAAAGTCACCGGTAAAATTGTGACGTACCAGCCCAGAAAATTTTAAGCCATCAAATTGTGCATTTTGTGTCCAGCCTGAACCCTTTTTGTCGACTTACTTAACCTCACAGAAATCACCTTAAAGGTCTTTACTTCTGCCCCAAACCTGAAGACAGAAGGACTGCTGCCTAACTGGCCAGCTGTACGGTGTGCAGATTTATCAAACCAGGTGGAAAAGTATAAGGTAGGGGATGTGTCTCTGGTGTGCTGGTGTGACTCTCGGCGCGATCTGATGTAGGCGCTGAAGCGGAGCTGATCCCTGATCATGACTACTGCGAGACATGGGCAGCTTAGAACGCTTGGGTGGTGTGGCGAGGAGGTGGGAGACAGAGGGTGTGTGACAGTGAAAGGACGCCTGCGTCGGTCTGGCTTATTTGGCCACTGCGTTGCCGTAATTCCAAATTTCAACTCATGCATTCAGCTGCAGTGTACACTATACATATTATGGTAGGTGGTAAACACCTAAGATTTCTCTGCCTCTACAGAATGCGTTTAACGGGCGAAAGGCGGCATATGACATCAGCCTGGTGAATCAGAGAGTTCTTAGCTCAAGAAGTCTAGCTTAGAGAGGTCCTGGCCCTTTTATGACGGCGATAGCGAGGAGCGGGTATCTCTGACCGTGGATGTACAGGCAATTCATATCACGTACTTCTGCACCTCGCCCTCTCCCTTTTGAGTGCGGTACCGTACTGACACTACGGCCACTCGTCTCCCTCCTCATCCAGATGATGAAGCGCTCGCTCAAGCAAATTCTGCTGAAAAGACCACGTTTGGAATCCGGGCAATGTTCGTCATCATCAACATCACACAAGGTGACTTTTGTTCAGTGCCTGACTTCTCTGTCCTCCAGGTAGCTGCGGGCTACAAGCCAGTAGGACTACACTGCGTTGCCGACGCGCCCGGATTTTTGCCGATTGACCGCATCCTTCGTCCACCACTGATGGCATCAGTGAACTTGGACGTCATAGCAAGACAAATAATCCTCCTTTGGCCTCTTGAATCTTATTAACATGCTCTTCTGACCCCGCACCGCATTTTGTCATCAAAAGAGGTCTTCAGAAAATGGATTATCCACATTTGGTGGGTTACCACGAGTTGACGATTTGGGCTGCCTGCGCTTCACTGTTTGGAGCTGGACGTGATGACCTGATGATGCTGATGACGACAGTGGTTGTGCGCGTGACTGGGAGGACAGTGAGGTAAACGACTGCTGGATGCAGGTCTGCATTAACCACTGAAAACAGATTGGCGACGGCGTTCGTTACTGAGATTCCACAGGGCACCCTGACCCAGGCGATGACCAGTGCCTGACGGTCATTGCAACCGAGCAATCCAGCTGGCCATGCGTGTGTATCGCCAGCAACTGGAAGGAGCACCTTCTCTCGTACCTACCTACCATCCATGATCCTATATTCCCCCCTCTTTGCACGTTTACCACCTGCATTTCGCTCCATGTCAGAAAATATAAAAATTAGAAATGGTAAGGCAGATTTTTGTAAGTCCTTATTAAAAGACGGCAAATCACAGCTATTCTCAAATCCCCTTCAAAATCAAAACAAATTGCTGTATTCACCTTTAACTGCACAAGTAGATCTAACACGAAAGCTGGTCCTGCGCCAAATGAAAAACACGTCGATTATGACATCAGTATCTCGGATAATACAAGGTATTTCTAGGCACTTCAATCACCTGTGGCTGACTCACAAAATTCAGCTGTTATTTTCCACACTTAAGTGCAAGGTGCCTCTATCAACAATGCTGGACTGGGCAACAAGTAGAAAAAACACCTAACTGAAATGTATAATCGGTAATAAACGGTATTTTCTTTTGCGCACCTAAAAATCACCTGCGGTGAACCGACAACAATCTGCTGTATTCCATATTTAAGTGCAAGGTGCCATCTGGACTGTACTATAGGGTTTTTCTCAGGACCTTTGTAGATTCAGGCGTTACCAGACATGGAACGCCCCTTATTGGGTGCGAATTTTTCTGACATGGGATAGGCTAGGGACAAGCACCAATAGGAGCTTTCTAGGTTCTTCTATGGTGCACTTCCCTTCTTTAAGGTCATATAATATAATATATACGATTTTTGAGATTAGACCATTATCTTTCTGGTACCTACGGAGAGTTTTAATATTTTGGCTATTATTTTAAAATTACATTAATAAAAAGTTATTTTTTAAGACAATTCCCCTCACTTCATTCATTTTTGTAATTCTGTCGGGTTCCTAAAGTAGTGCATTTCTTAGTCCAGGATTGGACATGTAGTCTAGTTATTGGATAATAAACCTGTAAAAAATGTTCGTAATTTTTTGCACCTAAAATATACACCTGTGGTGAATACGACAAGATTTGCTGTCTGTCAAATTACAGGTGCACAGGTGCCTCTCACCAACAAAGCGGGACTGCGCCAAAATAAAAAAACACGTATCTCGTACATGTATATACGGAGAAATAAAGAAAACGGTATTCTTTTGGCACCTAAAAATACACCCTGCGGTGGACGACCAAAATTGCAGTATTCCAAGATTTAAGTGCCAATAGTTATCCTCTATCAACAATGGAGCTTGTAACTGGTGCAAAAGTGTAAAAACACCCTATCTGAAATGTATTCGGAATAATAAACGGTATTTTTCTTGCGCACCTAACAATCTACACCGTGTGACGAAAAATTGTGCCTGTATTCAAATTAAGTGCACAGGTGCCTCTATCAACAAAGCTGGGCGAGCTGGACTGCGCCAAAATGAAAAAACACGATCTGTAATGTATACCGGATAATAAACTCGTATTTTTTTGTCACCTAAAAATACACCTGGCGGTGACGACACAAAATTGCTGTATACAAATTTAAGTGCAACGGTGCCTCTATCACAAAGCTGACTCGGGCAAAAGTGGATAAAAACGTATCTGAAATGTATACGAAATAAACGGTATTTTTGCACCTAAAAATACACCTGCGGTGACGACTAAATTTGCTGTAATTCCAAATTTAAGTGCAAGGTGCCTCTATCAACAAAGCAGGACTGCGCCAAAATGAAAAAACAACATATCTTGTAATGTATACGGATATATAAAGCGTTATTTTTTTGCACCTAAAAATACACCCTGCGTGACGACAAAATTGCTGTAGTCAAATTTAAGTGCAAGATTTGCCATCTATCAACAAAGCTGGACAGGGCAAAAGTGAAAAAACACCTATCTGAAATTGTAATACGGATAATAAACATATTTTTTTGCACCTAAAAATACACCTGCGGTGCTACAAAATTGCTGTATCAAATTTACGTGCAAGGTGCCTCTACAAACAAAGCGGACAGTTGCCAAATTGAAAAACACGTATCTGGAATGTATACGGATAATAAAATTGGAGTTTTGCACCTAACAATACACCTGCATTACTCAAAAAAAAAAAAGAAAAGATCTTTATCCCTAAATATGTTCAGGCTGCACACATACAAGTAATACATCAACAAAAACTGTTGATAAAAACCCTTTCCAATGCAGGGTCCTATACAAAGTCCTGGGCTGCAACAATATCTCACTAACCTTTTAAAGAGCTTGTCTGTGTTTCTCCCCCGCCCCCCTCCTCCGCCCCCCCTCATGACATTACAGGGCTAGATGCCTCCATTAAAATTCTCAGCCTCAGTACCTAAAATCTGCAAATCTCTAACTCTAATCTACCTAAGTTCTATGTACACTATCTAAAAGCATAGCTGGTCCCCCCTAAGCTGAACAAATAGAACAATTTCGCGGGAGCCTGTTTTTGCCTGAGCTATTTGGATCAGAGGCCGAGCGCACGTCCTACTCCTATGAGACACTGACCACACTGATCATGAATAGAAGGTCTGTTCTATGTAAAACGTGGTCATGTGATTTTTCCAGCCAATCGCTACCATACACACCCCAGTCCCATGAAGTCGCACACACAGCTCACCCTGCTCTATTCTGGTAAGCTGATTAGCTGGCCGCCCAAAATGACAGAAGCGTCCGAAAATGCGCAATATTAACACCTTAACGACCTTGGGCGTACCATACATCCGGTCTTTGGGGGTTTAACATCATCTGGACGATGGATACTTCCTGAGGGATCGCGTAACTCTAAAGCAAGAGTTTGCGCGATCGACACGTTGTTTCAGCTGTATATAACATCTGACATCCTGCAAGCAATCGGCCCCGACCCCGGATCGCTCCGTGGGGGGGGGGGGGTGTTAACCCTTAATTATCGCGATGGGGATGGGGGGGGGGGGGGGGGGGGAGGGGGGGAATGACATCGGTCGCAATAACTAAGAAGACGCAGCGAGTGAGATCGCTTCCTCCTGCTTCCATCTGTCGGCGGCAGCATCTGAATCGGCCCATTCCATGCATCTCCTTGCCATTCCTACAGCGACAGCGACAGAAGGCAGAGACTGTCCTTCCAGGTATGTCTGTGACTCACGATGCCCGGGACCGAGTCAAGCCGTGTGGCCAATGTCCCGGCATCGTGTGACTGACAGTGTACCATAGGAACCAGTCATTAGCAACAAGCTATTTACTTGATTCCTTATTGCATGAGAGATCTAAAGATCTCTCTATCAAACCCCATATGGGAAATGAAAAAAGATAACGTGCCGAAAAAGTGAAAAAAAAGAACAAAAAAAGTGAAAAACAAGTAAATACACAAACACAGAAACATAAAGTAAAAATACGTAACATCCTCGCCTTTTCCCCCTTTAACACACGCCAATCGCACCAAAAAAGATCACAATAAATATAGTACCCATTATTTGGTATCGCCCACGCTGCGTAACGACCTTGGGGACACTGCACTATAAATCCTGTCAAGTATAATTAACCCGTACGTAACGCCGGGTAAAAAAAAAAAAATAATCAATCACACAAAATAAGATCATTAGTTCATCCACCCGCAGCATCATAAAATTAAATAAAAAATCGCATCAAAACACTCCAAAAAAAGCCAAAGTTGTACCAATTACAAACGTCAGTTCTCCCCGCAAAAAAAAAAGTCCCTTACACAGCTCTGTATATACGGAAAAATAAAAAAATGTAAAGCTCTCAGAAAATAGCGATGCATAACAGATTCGTTTACACACTAAAACACCTTCTTTTCTTTTCTTTAAAAGTGGCTTCAACTAAAAAAAATAAAAACAATAAAATACAAGGGCATCGCCAATAAACCGTAGCGACCCAAAGAGTAAAGATAATTATCACGCGATACTGCACAGGTGAGCCCTGTTAAAAAATATAAATACAAAAAACCACGTATGTAGGGATCAGCAGTAATCTTTCTTTCACCCTGGCCTCCAAAAAATTGGATTTAAAGCGATCAAAAAGCCCTTGTCCCCCAGAAAATGTATACAATTAAAAACATATTCAACTCTCACTGCAAAAAACAAGTCCCTACACAGCTCCAAGCACAGAAAAATTGCAAGTTTATGGCTCTCTAGAATATGGTGATTTGCAAAACGCATTTTCCCTGGTTGAAATAAAAGTGTTTCTTTTATTGGATAGAAAGCAGTAAAACACATATAAAAATATAACAAATTGGTATCGTTGTTATCGTATTGACATGCTGAGATAAAGAAGCTACATGTAACAAATACCGACAGTGACCGCTATAAAAAATAAAAAATTAAAAAACACTACCAAGATTGCTGTAAATTTTCGTTTCCAACTAACATCTCAGAACAAACCTTAATAAATAAGTGGAACCATAGCATCATATGCACCCCATAATGTACCACTAAAAACGTCAACTACATCTCGCAAAAAACCAAGCCCACAACAGCTCCTGCACACCAGCAAAAATTAAATATTATTGGCTGTCAGATAGGAACAAACATAAAAATGCAATTTTTTACATAGAAGTATTTCTACTGTGATAAAAATAATAAAACACATAAAAACACTATAATTAAAAATCTATACCACTTGTAATTGACCGACCCCCATAGTAAAGTTACTCACATCTTACACTGCATGGCGAATTCTGTCAAAATTGAAAACTCAAAAAAACATTGACCTCGAACTGGTGTTTCTTCTCCCCCCATTTTCATTCCCAAGTTTCTATAAAGATAAAAAACTATGAACACCTTGTGCCTAAAATGCGCAGAATACACCCTAGACTCGAGTCCCTGATGGTGTTGAAATCCGAAAATGGGGCGACATCTGGAGGTTCGCCTGTTCTGCTACTATTTGCGGGGGCTTTTGCAAATGCGAACATGGCCCCAGCCAAAAATCTGTGTTCAAAAGCCAAACAGCGCTCCCTCCCTTATAGCCCTGCAATGCACCCAAACAGCAGGTCTTACCACAAACCCACAGTGTAGGGGTAAGTGCCGAACTTGGAAGAAATTGCTTAACAAAGTTTAGTTCTTTTAACTCCAGATTCCTTGTTATATAGAAAACATTTTTTAATTTCACAGCCTTATAGCTAAAAAAAATTTGTGAATCACCTGTGGGTCTATATGCTCAATGCGAACCCCCTGGATATATCCTTAAGGGTGAAGTTTCCAATAGCGTCTATATAGGGGTGTTTATTAAGTTTAACGCACCTTAACGGTGTCCCCAAACCTGAAATGGCGCCTAAATAAAATCTATTGAAAATGAACCCCCGATTAAGAATAGGTGCTCCTCCATTCTGGGGCTTAATCGGTTTAGCCAAATAATGCACTAGGCCACAAATGGTATATCTCTACAAAAGCGGCAGACCTGGGGGAATTGATAGTAGGTTGCATTTACCTAGTCAAATTTACCGTATCTCCAGTGAATAATGGATAAATATTGAGAAAATCTGCAAAAAAAGTGGAAATTTTGAAATTTCACCTCCACTTTGCGCTTTAATTTCTGTGAATATCTAAACGTTTATCAAACTTCCAAAATCTAGTGTTGTAAATAAGTAAGGGCGTCAAGTCTTCTCAGTATGCAATCACTTATGAGGGGTAATCTAACATGCAGAGCCTCGCTCCCCTCAAAGTACATGCTCAGAACTGGAGATGGTCCCTAAAAAAATGTAATATTGCAACTTTCTTTGAAACTGTGTGACATTACTACTAACATTTCTAAGCCGTCCTAATGTCGTTAAAAAAAAAAAACATTAAAAAAATTGATACAAACCCAATATGAAAATATGGTAGCGATGCGCTAGTAATAAACTATTTTGTGTGAATAATTATCTGTCTTGCACGCAGAAATTGTGCAACTTTCAAAATCGCAAATTTATCCAAATTTTCATGAAATTTTGATATTTTCAAAACCAACAAGGATTGTATTTGATAAAAATTTCTTACTCTACAACTAAAGCACAAGCGTGTCCCACGATAAAACAATCTCTGAAACACATGGACTAGGTAAAAGTGTCAAAACAGTTATTCCACATAAATTGACACATTCAGATTTTCAAACGGGCTGGTGTCAGGACAGGTCAAAACAGGCTGGGTCCTTAGTGGGTTAATAGATTATGCACAGATTTCTTCACCTAAATTAATCGCTGCATCTATAAAATCCGATCACAAAAAACCGGCCGATTTCAACTCTTGTCGATAATAATTCGCTCAATCACACTTAAGGGCTAACAAAGCAGCTGCTTTATTTCTTTGGCTTTATTCATACCGCGTTTCAACCGTGCATCATAAGCACATGTCATGATAACGTGATAAAGGTATTCTGACATATACTGTAACTGAGTCGTAGGACTACATAGAGCATTTGGTCTGTTTCATGGCAGGATACACTTGATGTGTTGCACTCAACAGTGTGGTCCTTTTCAAGGCGCATGCCCCTACATATGTTGGCAATTAACTGAAAAAGGTTCAATGGTGGGTCAAAACACAGCCTAATCTATTGCTGATTTTATGAAGGCACATACAGTACATGGTGAACTATACTGGTATATTTTTGGGCGAGCCTTGTTCCTGCAAATGTGATTTTTTGTCTGTTTATCCTGCTCTTGTAATTTTTACGAAAGTGAATGGAGCCCCATAATATCAGAACCGAGACTAAGCCATTCCAAAAATGTAGCTTACTTTTCGTTATCCATGGTTTGGTAGAAGTGGAAAGGAATGGAAATATGTGACATATTTAACAAAAATACTGTGTGTAACTATTAGAAAGATATTTGTGAAAGTCTTCTTGTTTTTATGATTGAATATCACCTTAGAGATAATGTACAGAACTAATACATAAGAAAGTGTGGGTTTCTTACCGTTTCTCTAAGCAATACAACATTTGCTTTTTGGAGTGTACATAGGGTGCAATATGGTGCAACAAGCCCAGACATGCAATTTGTGTTTCTAAAAGAAACAATAGACAGAGCAATCCAAAAGAAAATGTGTATCCTGCAATGCAAAATGCTTTCTTCCATTGAACTGTCCTGTATCCAAATATTTCCTTTATAAAAGAGCAAATAATTCAGTCTTGTTTACAGTCATATTACTCATGTCAGTTCATTTTCCACTGTAGTTCAGTGGAGGAGAGCTAGGTACAAATCCGAATGAATACTTTATTTTAGTAACTAACACTAGAATTTATTAAACACATACAGGTAATGACCATTTCCATTCTGCAGAGGTGTCCTATGATTTAAGTATTAATGCTAGCTTTATTAAATTCGTAATTGTAGTTTCACGTACACAGTTTTTGGAAAACCATTGCAGCTTTTCATAACACATTTTCATTCTGTTTCTTTGAGCCAAAGCGGGTAATAAACATATAAAGGAAGGACTTATACTTCTCCTTCCTGCTCAGTCCACTTCTGATTGTGGCTCAAAAAACTGCATCAAAAATTGCAATTTTTTTTGAAAAAAAGTGTGCAAAACCATCCTAAACATTCCTATTTTGAACACCAAGCATAGCCAAAAGCTTTTAAAAGAGGTTTTCAGGCATATTGGTGCCATAGTGCTCCCAATTTAATTTAGTTAAAATTTCTTTTTTGTTATCAGAACATTAAGAGGGACATGTATGAAAACTGTCTTGGTCTAAGACTTTTCTTGTTGCCTCTAGCAACCAATCAGCCGACCCGAATATAAGCCAAGGCACCTACTTTTGCCACAAAAAACTGTGAAAACTTATTGACTCGAGAATAAGCCTAGGGCAGAAAATGCAGCCGTTACTGGTAAATTTCAATATGTCCTCCATAGGCAGGCATATGCAGGCATAGGCACTTATATGTCCCCAATGGGCATTTATAGGCACTTATATGTCCCCTATGGGCAGGTATAGGCACTTATATGCCCCTCATAGGCAGACATAGGCACTTATATGTCTTCCATAGGCAGGCTTAGGTACTTATATGTCCCGCATAGGCAGGTATAGGCACTTATATGCCCCCAGAGGCAGGCATAGACAGGGCTTGGTTAAAAAATAAAAATACTCACCTCTCTCCCCTCTTACCGCTCCGCTCCGATGCTCCACTTCTTCCCGGCACAGGCGCATGATATCAGGCTGCGCAGGCAGTGTGATGACATTCATGCTGCCTGTGCCATATACTCTGGAAAGCCGCATGTTTGCAGCCTTTTGGAGTCCTATTGCGGAGCAGGGAGCGCTCACTCTCTGCTCCGCAATAGTATCTTCAGCTGTATGCGTTCCAGGAGGAGTCGCATACAGTTGAAGAAATCGCCAACAGTGTACATTTCTTGTGCTGAAAAACACAGATTACACTCGAGTATATACGGTATTTATTTCTGAGAAACTACATGCACTCCTTAGTGGTAGAATGGAGTCTTCTGGATGCCAAAGAGCAGTGTAAGATATTGACATTCAATCACCTTCCTGCAAAGGAAAAGAAAAATAAACTCCGCAGAGCTGCGGAGCAGCGTCTGCCTCCTACAGACAATAGGCTGAAAACTGATCAGGCTGGCGTCAGTCGGAGGGTTATAGGCCTCCGGTGGCGGGCCCAACGCGTTTGGTCCGCCTAGTGTCCGCCTCCTAAGGCAAGGGCCTATGCCCAAGGTGCTGTATCCCCCAATGACATTGGTGAGAAAGTTGTTTTTTAAGGCGATTCATCACAAATAAATTCTAAACAAATTGAATTTTGGGGAAAAATTCGCCTAATCAGCCGAATCAAATTTTTTTTGAAATTCGCTCATCTCTACTCAAGACATAGAGGATGCCCCTTTGTTCTGGATACAGCACTGGGTATAAATAGATCATGGGAGAGTTCTCTATATTGACCTTTGATATATTTTGATATATATGTCCAACTATCGCCCCATCTCAGTGCTCCCTTTTGCTTCCAAACTCCTCGAGCAGCACGTCTATCTTCAGCTGTCCTCCCACCTCTCCTCCAACTCTCTTCTTGACCCACTACAATCTGGTTTTCGACCCCACCACTCTACCGAAACTGCCCTAACCAAAGTCACTAATGATCTAGTAACTGCTAAAGCCTCATGTCACTACTCTGTGCTCCTCCTCTTGGACCTGTCCTCTGCCTTTGACACTGTCGACCATTCCCTCCTGCTACAAATCCTCTCCTCCCTCGGCATCACGGACTTGGCTCTTTCCTGGATCTCCTCGTACCTCACTGATCGGACTTTCAGCGTCTCTCATTCTTGCTCCACCTCCTCCCCCCGGCCACTCTCTGTTGGTGTCCCCCAAGGGTCAGTCCTGGGTCCACTACTCTTCTCTATCTACACCCTTGGCCTCGGTCAGCTCATAGCCTCACATGGTTTTCATTACCACCTGTATGCTGATGATACCCAACTCTACATCTCTGGCCCAGATGTCATCTTCTCTACTCTCCCGGATCCTGACTGTCTGTCCTCCATTTCCTCCTTCTTTTCATCACGTCTCCTAAAACTAAATGTGGAGAAAACAGAACTCATCATCTTTCCACCATCCAACTCAACCCCTGCCCCTGATCTCTCTATTACAGTCAACGGCTCTACACTTTCACCGGTCCCACAAGTCCGCTGTCTTGGGGTAATCCTAGACTCTGCTTTATCTTTCAAACCGCACATCCAAACCCTCACCTCTGCCTGCCGCCTCCACCTGAAAAACATTTCTCGCATCCGCTCATTCTTCGGCTATGACACTACAAAAATGCTGGTCCATGCCCTTGTCATCTCCCGCCTAGACTACTGCAACATCCTTCTCAGTGGCCTCCCAGCTAGCACCCTCGCTCCCCTCCAATCCATCCTTAACTCTGCTGCCCGTCTTATCCACCTCTCTCTCGCTACTTCCTCTGCCTCTCCCCTCTGCCAATCCCTTCACTGGCTTCCTATTGCCCAGCGAATTCATTTCAAGCTACTAACCATGACCTACAAGGCTCTCC
This sequence comes from Phyllomedusa bahiana, assembly GCA_025379985.1. Classification (NCBI taxonomy): domain Eukaryota; kingdom Metazoa; phylum Chordata; class Amphibia; order Anura; family Hylidae; genus Phyllomedusa; species Phyllomedusa bahiana. The sequence goes on along the minus strand of JAODAL010005942.1, from coordinate 121,040 downwards.
ATGACCTCTCCCCTCCATACATCTCTGTCCTAATTTCCAAATATCTTCCCCCATGCACTCTCCGCTCCTCACAGGACCTTCTCCTCTGCTCTCCCCTTATCAGCTCCTCACACAACCGTCTCCAAGACTTCTCCCGTGCTTCACCCACACTCTGGAACTCACTGCCCCAACACATCATACTCTCCTCCACTTTCACCAGCTTCAAAAGCAACCTGAAAACCCATTTCTTCAGGCTTGCCTATAACCTTCACTAAACTTGTCACTACTTCCTCCATAGACATGTTTGCCCCTCACCTCCTGTCTCTTTCCCCCTCCTTGTAGATTGTAAGCCCTCGCGGGTAGGGTCCTCTCTCCCTCTGTCGTGCCAATTGTCATTATCCCTTATCACTGTACTCGTTTGACTTATGTAATGTATGTAACCCCCTCGAATGTACAGCGCCCTGGAATCAATGGCGCTTTAAAATAAATAATAATAATAATAATAATTTAAACATATTTATTGTGTTCCCCCAAAACCGTCTTTTCTCTAAACTAAATAACCCTAATCTTGCTAGTCTTTCTGGGTATTGCAATTCACCCAGTCCTTTTATCGTTTTTGTTCCTCGCCTTTGAAACTGTTCAAGCTCTACAATGTCTTTCCTGTGCACGGGTGCCCCAAACTGTACACAATATTCCATGTGTGATGTGACCAGTGACTTGTATAATGGGAGAATGATGTTTTCATCGTGTGCATCTATACCCGTTTTAGTTCACCCCACTCATAGGCAAAGGTAAATAAAGACTATTACCAAATACAATGCTATTCTGATTTTCCTTCCTTTCTGAGCTAGAGCAGTTCTCATGTCATGTTCATGTACAAAAACTTCCCTATATTAAAAACCATCTCTTTGTTCTCATTGCTCCAGCAGATCTGGCCGGCATAGTTGGGATGGTGATGTCACTCTCTGCTGTGTCTTGCCAGTAGTACAGGAGCTTTTTTTATCTATGTTACTGACAAATGTTAACCCATAAGAACTCTGTGTCCTTCTGTCCTGTTGTTTAAACCCTTCTAATACCAGCCTCAACTAGGAATAGCAGAGCTGATATACTAGTCACTTCTGAAGAACCACCCACAGCCTAACCAGGGAATGTGAGCCTGAAGCTGGCTGTGAAGAGCAGCCTCTGTAAAACAGCATGGTAAGAACACCCTTCAAGCTTACTATCAACTAAGATTCCCAAGTATTTATCCATGTCAGTTTTACTTAAAGGGGTTTTTCAGCATGCTGTTTTACTGGGCTTTAGAAGTTTTTCACTCACTCTATCTCCACAGGCTATATATGTTTCTATAGCAGTAATTAGCACATTCAGCTTCTAGTGAGCCATTACTGTAACAGTGCAGGAGACTGTCATTTCTAACAAGATTACAGGTAAAGCCATGTTTTTCAGTCCTCACAGCACATGTACCTTTTGTTAAGTGAAGGTAATCTTGTTATATGTAATTAGTTTGCTTTGCTCTCAGTGATCAGTGGGTTGACATCACTCCCTGCTCTCAGCTAATCAGATAACCAATGTTTGTCTGACATGCAGGTAATCATAGAAACCTGTGTGCACGTCTTCAAAGCACATAAAAATACTCTTATCTCATGAGAAAAGTAAAATATATTGGCCAATGTTTATAGAAAAAGTCTTCATTTTACCGTCGCTTTATGTTGAAAGTTCTTCTGTTGAAGATGATACGCAATAACCCAATTATTGTATTTCTGTAGGCAGAACTGGCATTCACTGTTGACTTAATAACAGCAAGGTGCCCCGATCCTGCCACTGCAAAGCAAGCCCAAATCAGAATGGTGTACAAGTGCACCCCCAAGTGGTAAGGTATTCTAGGGAGACTGCATGTTAAAGTATAGAAAAAAAAGTTTGAAAACTTAAAAAAATATTAAAACTTCAACACCTCCCTTTTGCCATTTTACAAATAAAAGAATAAAAAAGTTACAAATAATTGTTTTCTCCACATCAGTAAAAGTCCAATTTATTAAATATAACATCATTTATCCAGAACGCTGAAAAAAAATCACAAATGCCAAAAATTGTGTTTTTTTTTTATAAATTCACATCCACTAAACATTGGAACAAAAAGTCATAAATATCACAAAATAGTACAAATTAAAACTACATTTCAGCCCTCAAAACTGCTCCCTCATCCAGGTCCATGGGTGAAAGAACAAAAAAGTTATTGATCACAGAAAATGGTGCTCCAGCGTAAAGTTAAGAGATAGTGTATTTTTTTTAAGGTACTAAAAAGTTTTAAAAACATATTTGGTATCAAAAGGATTGTATCAACTTGCAGAATATAGATAACACATTTATACTGAAGAGTGAATGTCATAAAAACAAAGCCCCTGCAAACATGGAACGAGTAAGTTTCTTTCACCTTTCACCCCACATAGAATTTTCATTCAGTTTCCCAGTATATTCTATAGCATGTTCAATGGCAGCAATGAAAAGTACATCTTGTCTTGCAAAGAACAAACCCTCATATGTCTATGTAGATAGAAAAATAAAAAAGTTATGGCTTTTGGAAGGTGTGAAGGGAAAAAAAAGATCCCTTACTTATGCCACCAACACGTCAATAGGTAATATACTCCACTCTGACTATGCCCCTGTGCATTGTGACTTTGCTCTCCCAAAATTTAAGCGGCCTCCTTTCTCTTGGAGACTGAGACTATGTTCACACGGCTTAATAGCGGGGTGTACAGTACACCCCGCAATTACGCTGCGAGCTCGGGAGCTCACGATGTGAGCTTGCGCCGGTTGGCAGCCCGCAGGCCCACAGACTGTAATTACTCGAGGCACGTAAGCGCCGTGAATAAATAACATGTCAATTATCTCCCCGCACTTACAATATGTACTAGATTCGTATTAGAGCGCAGTACGCCCGCCGCGAAGTACGTGGCGAAATGCGTCCCAAAATAAGCTGTGTGAACATAGCCTTAATGAATATCTCCTCCAAGATTCTCCTTGTCTGTCAGAATTGCAGACCTCGATTCGCTCCTTCATGATCACTCATCATTTTGACTCTACATTTCCCCAAACTCAATGGGATGCTCTTAAATGTGTACTCAGCGGCATATTCATTAAATATGGTGCTTGATTAAAAAGAGAGTCATCTCAAAAACTCCAGTCCTTACTAACTAACTTAAATCTAGTTGAGTCATCGCATAAAGCCTCAGGCCTGGAATCTGATCTTAGAGAATTGACCAAATTCCACCATGACATTCTTTTATTTATGGAACACCAATAAAAGTGATATCACTATATCAGTTCCAGTGCCTTTTATGGTTGAAGCAATAAGCCTGGGAGATTTTGGGCTCAAGCTCTAAGAGACAAGCGAAATTCTCTACTTATCTCTCAAATTAAAACTTCAGATGGACAAGTTGTAAATCTAACTGAGGATATCCTGAGGGCTTTTCACAACTACTACTCTGAACTTTACAATCTCCACCCCTCTTCTGCTTCTAGCTCTACAACTCTCCAGGAACACCTACTGAAAATGGCCCTTCCCTCACTCCTGCCACAATCTCTCGCTTTTCCTGAGGAACCTTTTTCCCTTGAAGAGTATCAACTATCCATACAGTCCCTGCCTGCTGGCAAAAGTCCAGGCTCAGACGGCTATAAAGCCAAGTTGTACAAAGTCTTGCTGGAGGATCTCTCTGTGCCTCTCCTCCATGATTTTAATACGGTCTCTATTAACTGTCCCTATGACTCTGCCTTCCTGAAACCTCATATTACTGTTATTTCTAAGGAGGACATACGATTCATCAATTATAGAGAGGCATAGCAAACATGGTTGTGGAAATCTGCAAAAAGAAACTCAAGCTTAAACCTCCTCTGACCACTTTTAAACCACTTTCATCCCAAAGAGACATCACTACCAAATTGCAAAATGGAATTAGCTAAATGGAATATTAGTAGACTCTAAAGAAATGGAGAACCTAGGAGTCTTGGAATACAAGCATGAAGCATTATAGTAAACACAAAGTAGACTATAACTCAGATGTAAAAGAAAGGGCTTGATACAGTAGTAGAAAAAAGACATATTTTATTATGTAAGTACTTAAACATACATTTTCACTTGTGCTAACTATGTACTCTAAACTTTCTGTTAAAGAAAATAAACAAGTACAGAAAAAACTCCACATAATTGAACATTAACTATGAAGTATATAAACAAAGATAATAATATATTTTATCCACTTTATGATATGCATTTGTATCAACTTTATGATATCTGTAATACAGTGTTTCTACAATGATCTATATATGCTGCATACATGACATTTTCTTTCCCAGTGTCAGGAGGATGGAATAATGGTAGGGCAAAGTAGAGAAGCTGCTTGTAACTTGATGGCATCACCCATGGTGTTACTTGGACAAATAGCTCACAGAAATGGTCAAGACTCAACACAAACAAGCAAGTTTCTTTTTGCCAGTAATTTGGTAAATTTTGTTGCTAAAATTGTGGTAAATTACAGCTTTATTATATATTTAACATCATTATACAACATGGCACAGTTGACATGAATTTTATAATTACTAAAGCAATGTTTCAGGCACCGGCCCTTCTTTAGGCTTTTCAGAATGAGGGCAATTGTTAGCAATAGTGACTACAAGAATCCCACAGCAGCAGTTACTAGATATGACTGTGGTGAGATGGCAGCAGGAGTCCGCAGAAGCATTGTTCTGAACAAAGACACATTGGACTCCCGCTGCTTTTTCATCACAGTATTCTTTAATGCTTCGAGGACCCCTTTAAAATTACAATGCTAGCAATTTCCCTCTTTCTGAAAAGCCTGAGAAAGAAAGCTGGGGAACATTGCTTTTCTAACTATACAATATAACACAGCTAACATGATTTTTATAATGAGGTGGAAAATATATTAAAGGGGTTTTGCAGGGGAGCCTTTATTGCTAAAAGAAATTGTAAACAAATCAGGGAGTGAAAGAGAGAGAGAGGCAACACCCAAAACACGGCTGCATAAGGGATCGTGTGACATGTTCACTGAAAATAATCAAACTAAAAATTGGGGATTTATATACAAAAGAACAGCTTTTCCACCAGCTTGAAAGCCCCTTTTCATGTTCTCTTTATCAGATAAAGCGGGGTTCAAAATCACACTACAACTAGTTTATTCTGTATACAAAAGAAAACATTTTGCCCGGTTGTTTGAAAACTTCTGCAGTCATTTTCAGTAAGAAGCTCTCTCTGTGCAAGCCCCTCCGCGTCCCGTCAGGCCCATTTTAAAACAAACTTTGAAGTAAAACCAAAGGGGATGTAAGGAAGGGGGTACACTCTAGACTGCAATTTTTTGTAATCACTTTTTTTAGAAAAGTGATTTTAAACCCAAATTTTTTAGGATCCCCTCAACATTACATCGTGGCAAAACCCCTTTAAAGCTGTAAATTACCACATTTGCAAAAAAAGATGTTTGAAGTGCTAACCGTTTCTATGTGCTATTTATCTAATTTTGATGGTATTTCAGGTGGACCATCTATGGCCTCGCACCCTATTTGACTTTAAGAATCAAGTGTGGGTGTGGTATTGACATGGGGTTTTCTTGAGCGTCTCGTTGTGTTTTATAGGGTAGATTTTCTATGCCCCTTCACTATTTTCTTTTTGTTTGTCTGATGACAGGGTTTTGGGGCGAATGTTCTGTTCATAGGTGGCCAGTTTTGATCCATCTCAATGGCTCTTATAATTTTTCGGTACTGACTTCTTGATTTATAGTTGAAAAATCTCTTTATGAGAAGCCAAAGCTTTCTGTTCTCAATGATCAAATCCTGAAAACACATAAAGAACATTTTTACATTTATGGATTTTTCTTCATGTACTATTGAATATTTCTATGTTCTAATGTCCCATATTGTCCTATCAGAGAATCATTATCACATTATATAACACTCAGAAATCTAGTAAATTAGTAGCACCAAATATAATAATGCATGATTAATGTTTTCTCTAACAAAAAGGGTATTGTTTTGTTCAATCAATCCTGAATATGCTATATATGGACCCAAACGTGAAAGAGATTTTTGGATTTTGGTCAATAAATGTTTTTTTTCTGTTTAATGAAACATTATACAATTTTCTATATATCTTATATATAAATTTCTCCCAGTTTGTAAAACTTGTGATTTCAGATTTTAATTTTGTATTTTCTGTGGATAAAAATCTGCTCATTATAGCACTTATACACATGCAGAAATGTAATAGTTTCTGGACCATATCTATCACTTAGCCAGAATAGATTTTCATTTTTAAATTTGCTTTGACATTATATGATCTATGAAATTATGCTAATTTCGGTTACCAATAACTTATATTGTTCATTGATGGCCCTTTGGTTACATACAGCTGTTTGATAATTTTTTGTTTTACATTTTTTACGATGTTCACTATGCTGTACAAAAGATGATTATGGTTTAAATCTTTGGGACTTTCATGGACATAGCGATAGAAATTATTTCATTTTATTTTTATATATGCAAAAATAAGAAAAAGGAAGGTGTTTTGAGCTATCTAAATATCTATCATATATAATATATATATTATATTATATATATAATATATATGTTTATATATATAATATATATGTTTTTATATATATATATATCTTTCTTATCTATTATATTATATATAATAAATTTTATAAATATCTATATATATATATATATATATATATATATATTTTATTATATCCATTTATATTTTAGTTCAAAACGTATTTTATATACATATATATATATTATATATATATAATTTTATATATATTATTTATATATTATATTATATATATTATATATATATATATATATATATATATTACACCACCGGCCACTTTATTAGGTACACTTGTCCAACTGCTCGTTACACTTAATTTCTAATCAGCCAATCACATGGCGGCAACTCAGTGCATTTAGGCATGTAGACATGGTCCAAGACAATCTCCGGGCAGTTCAAACCGAGCATCAGTATGGGAAGAAAGGGTGATTTGATTTGCCTTTGAATGTGGCATGGTTGTTGGTGCAGAAGGGCTGGTCTGAGTATTTCAGAAACTGCGGGATCTTCTGGGATTTTCACGCAAAAACCATCTCTGGGGTTTACAGAGAATGGTCCGAAAAAGAAAAAAAAATCCAGTGAGTGGCAGCCCTGTGGGCTGAAATGCTTGTTGATGCAGAGGTCAAAAGGAGAATGGGCAGACTGGTTCGAGCTGATAGAAAGGCAACAGTGACTCAAATAGCCACCCGTTACAACCAAGGTAGGCAGAAAAAGCATCTCTGAACGCACAGTACGGCGAATTTTGAGGCAGATGGGCAAACAGCAGCAGAAGACACCCCCACCGGGTACCACTCCTTTCAGCTAAGAACAGGAAACTGAGGCTCCAATTTGCCCAAGCTCATCAAAATTGGACAGTAGAAGATTGGAAAAACTTGCCCTGGTCTGATGGGGTCTCGATTTCTGCTGCACATTCGGATGGTAGGGTTCAGAATTTGGCGTCAACAAAAATGAAAACATGGATCCATCCTGCCTTGTATTTACGGTTCAGGCTGGCGGTGGGTGGTGTCTGGTGTGGGGAATTTTTTTTCTTGGCACACTCTTTGGGCCCCCTTGGTACCAATTGAGCATCGTTGCAACACCTTGTTGAATCCAAAGACCACGAAGAATTGAGGCAGTTTCTGGGGAAAACAAAAGGAGGTCCAAACCCGTTACTAGATGGTGGGACACTAATAAAGGGGGCCGGGTGAGTGTATATATACACATATAAATATCATCATAACATTTGCACTGTACTGTAAAAAAAAAGTGTCACATCATAGTATGTAATTAGCACTCTACAACTGTACTCTGCCATTATTAATCCCTGATGGCTATGACAACTAATTGACACCCAGTGATCAAAAGGCTCAGGGATCAAGTGACCTAGTTACAACAGTCCCACAGACCATGGTAACTAGGTAGGTAAGTAAACAGCTGGGATGGAAGTTATCTTGCATCCCAGGTGCTAAAGGTAGATGCCAGCTGTAGCTATCAGCTCACACCCACCATTTATGAAGCCAGCTCAGTTCCTAAAGCTGCTGCATAATCCAGTCTTGACATTATGAGGTATATTTATGTCTAATATCATGACCGCATCAAAAATACTCTGCCAGCATACTACATATGAACTTAGATAGAAAAAGAGATAGTAGAAATTAGTTGGTTATTTTTATCATATTTCCTAGATGACTCTGTAATAGTATATTAGATTAAATTTGCAATCCATTAAATTATGAACTGAACCTTTTTGATGATTCACATTAAACAGGGGAACAATTGTCAATATAAATATATTTACTAGTTAGTCTATCAAGAGAAGAACTTACTTCAGCTAAGACTGAGATAACAACTGTAATAACCAGGACAATAAAAATGTCAACTCTCCAAGATGTTGGTGTGCAGACAATCTAAGGATGCAATCACAGATATTATATAAGATTTGATTTTGCTATTCACTCAATTCTGTTACTTTTTAAAACTATCTCTAAATCAGTCACCAAAATTCATGCAATAAATTCCAAATTATACATTTTAAATAATTAATATGTACACCTAGTTAGGCATTTGTTAGAATATATGGAATCTTTATATGAGTTTCCAGTGTTGAGCCTAAACAAATCACAGGTTGAAGTGTGGGTAGGTCAAGTATAGACTGCATATTAAAAAGGAGCTAGAAATTTAAGTTAAAGCACCTTCATGTGAACCACTGTGAAAATAGCTATTGTAATTTTTTTTTAAGTTTGTGCTGTGAGTAAAGCCTACCAAGACCGCATAAACTGTTGCCTCTGCTGTCCTTCCTTAAAGGGGTTATCCGGGAGTTTAAAGATGTCATAGAACACTATAAACAGCAATGATATTAAAAAGTAAAGATATTCCACTATTTTCATGTGTTTCTTTTTTTCCTTGTGCCTCCTTATTCATCTATCGTAAGATCCACTTTTTGCAGTGAAACTTGCATGTGGGAGTGTCAGTAGTTATCCAGCATCTCTTTCCTACAAGTCCCAGACTGCATTGCAAACTAGGACTTTCCTCCACAGTTATCACTGCTAAATTCTATGTGCTGACAGTGTGTAATCCCTACCCCCAACTCTGTAATGATAATTATGATATTTAGGACTCATGAGTTGCTATGTAAACTGTATGGAGCTGCAGTCATTATTTTCATGACAGCAGTACACAACCCCCCAGCTCTGAACTGAAATAATTTTTAATACAAATGAATTACAAAGTTTAAAACCCAATTTCCCAGTTGGGACCCTATAAAAAAAATAAAAAAATAGTCCTGGAGAACTTCTTTAATCAGGGGAAACTCCCATATGCCAGCACAAAAAAAAATAGGGGGCCTCATCCACCATCCCCCGCACCCCTTTCAAATTTGATCCCCCCGCCATTACATTTTTCTTCTATAAAACCCATATATCGGGAAGCCACCCCTACTTGATGTTTTGCCCCTTTTTTTGTTTGCAGCCTTTTTTTTTTTTTTAAACCTTTAAATTGACTGGTTTGCTAAAGGGCCCACACTAAAAACCCCAGTCAGTAGTTTTTTTCAATCCCAAAAACAGGAGCCCGGTTTGGGCTGCTCGCCTTTCCAAAAAAAGGGCCCCTTTAATTTTAACCAACCCAAAAAACATAAAATTAAAAAAAAAATTTTTTCCCAAAAATTTTTTAAAAAAAAATAATGTTTTATCATCATGTGAACTGAAATTATTACATTTGCATGATTTTGATTAGTGTTTATACGGGGTTTTAAAAGTTTTGAAAAGTAAAAAATGAAAGGGTCTTTGACAAAATCAAGAAATTTTTGAAATGAAACTGCATGGAAAAAAGGGGAGGAAAAAAAACGGATTTTAAAGGGGGATTACCTTTATTTGGGGCATTTACAAAAATTTTTTAAAATTTGTTTTCTAGACTCTAATGGCAATTTATTAACAAAAAGAAACTATTTTTTTTCCTCTAAAACATTGAAATTTTCCCCCTTGAAAGTCAAAAAATAACAAAAAATGAAAAATTTCCCATTTGGGGGCCAAAAATTTTACAGCAGAAAATACAACTGAAAAAAAAAGTTTGGAATTTTTTTGCATTGCAGTATTAGATTTCTATAAAATATTTTTTAAAAATTAACATGGAGACAATATTTAAACGTTGGTATAATTGGCTTCCAAAAAGGTTTTTGCCTTTTTGAGAAAAAACAAAAGAAAATTATTATGCAAATGAATAGAAATCGTGGCCACAGGGTTGTCGTTTTGAAAGGTTTTTGGGGCTCATTTTTCAAAAAGGAAAAATTGATTGTGCCCGTGTTTTGATTCGGAGCAGTGACATTCAAAAGAGTACTGTTTCCATAGGTGCAAGTTCTGAAAATGAGTATGATTTTTATTCCATTAATGTAGTATGACTTTTTTAACTTTAGTTTTCAGTAAAAAAACATGACAAAGCATTTTGAATTTTACATTTTATCTGCAGAAATTCCTAGATGATATTCTACTTCTATTTAATTCTTGTGGAAATTCTGTTCTGATATCTACGTGTTTGCAACTCTAGCTGGTGGAGCTATGGTCTACGCCATACTCTGAACAGATAAATATCTCCTCTGAAAGGCATAGCTCTCCAATCTTATGTAGATTTAGGACAATTTTCAAATATGACAGTCTTAAATGTATGGCCCAGAGTCGTACGTTTAACCAAAAAAAATTAACATATCCAGAAATGACATTAGACTCAAAATGAAGTTGATTTGGGAGCTATGTTTTATCTAGAGTGCCATAACAACGTATAATAACCTTAAAAGCCCCTAGAATTAAAGTTACAGAAAACATTGGGGTTTGAAATGTTTCGAACCAAATATTTCCAGAGGTTCAGACGCACTTGTGTTAAACAGAACAGAAACGGATTGGCTCAACACCACTGTTAACTGTCAGCCATATGGTATTCCACTTTGAATGAAGGTTTAATAATTCTATAGTTTTTAGATATGCCAACAGCTGGATAAACACATTGAGGGGTCCAGGAGCCATATGTATATCCCAAGCTATGGTTCAGGAAATGTGCTTTAATGCAACATGTAGAATGTAGAGACTTATCGTTTGGTACCGTCTAGGGGAAAATATTTCCCCAGTACAATATGGAGCATACATATTTTTTTGTGGATTCAATAAGAATGCAAATTAAGGGATTAGGATGAGCAGTATTTCCTGAAACAAGAGATATAGAAAAGGGAACAGTTTCTAATCCCAGGAAACCCTTTAAATATTTAACTTGGGTGCATTTTTAGGATGAGCTGCACGATGACAGCAGTCTACACATATACATTTTTAAAATTTTATTTGTTTTAAATATGTGTTTCAGCCTCCCCATCTTGAGATTTTCATGATCTTTACTTTGGGTTTTATGTCAATGAAAGGGGTCATGTAATCCTTCTCTGAGCAACAATGAACTCATCTCAGGAGCCAAGACATCACCAGGCCATATGCCGCAGCGTGCAAGACCCCTATGCAAAAACATTGTTAAAAGTAATCTGCTGCCTAATCATTGTATACAAATAGGAAGCACTCCTGCACTGATATACTGTTCTAGAATTGATACTACAGCCGTGACTAGATGAACTGCGCATGCCCGAAAAGCTGACTGGACTAAGAGCCTCTGAGTGTAAAAGCGCAACCACCGCTGTGAAGCTAGCCACACCAGTCAAATCCCCTGAAGAGAAGTAGTACACAATGGATCAATGAAGTAAAGAATTACGATAATACAATAGAGAATTTTAAAGAAGTATTAGATTAGGTGCACATGGCAGAGGAAAAAATGTTTGTTGGATTCTAATCAGAATCCGACCACTATTTTACACTTGGTGTCTGTTTTTTGTACCAGTTTTTGTCCCATTTTTTGCTGTGGTTTTCAGATTTTGGCCTTCCCATTTAATTAAACAGTACTATAATCTGCTGTTTTCAAGTGAAATATGGACATGTTCTAAGCTTTTTGATCTGGTTTTTGGATTTGAAATCTGACTTCAGAAAATCTGAGCTGTGTAGAGTACAGCTCGGCTTTTCTAATAAGGTCTATCAGGATGATTTACAGTTTGATATTTGTAGATTCTAAATACCGAATCCGCTTAAAAATCCAACAGTAGATCACTATTGTGTAGATATAGCCTTAATGGGGGAAATGCTTGTTGTTGCAATAGTGACCTTCCCATGTTGATTTTACATTGTGGGAACATTCCTTCAATTCTTTTCCCCCAAAGGGAAATTGTAATTTTTAGTGCAATTTTAACTTTAACTGAATCGTAACTGACTACATTTTAAAGTAAATAGATAACTGTGCACAAATTTAAACTAATGCTGGAAAATCTCAGTATCAAGTACTAGGAATGTAAAACCTTCAGTACATAGGTGCTTACGTGTCAGGGTTTTCAGTGTACCAAGGTTGCTGCTGGACAACAATGAACCCATATACTTGTACTGCGGTGGTAAAAACTACATGCAACACAATTGACAACAAGAGAGGCGGTGACATCAGTTGGGCTGGAGGTCGGTATGGAGCTAGTTTGGGGTATGCGTGGTTTAAACTCACTGGAAAAAAAAGAAAATACAACTTTATTAATACTGTATCCCCAACTGTTTTATTTTTTAAATATACAGATAATTGTGACTTCATAACAGTAGATGTTTCTTGTAAATCAACATGAAACAGGAAATTACAATCTTTCTTTAGGATATGTCATAATATATGATTAATCTTTTACCAGTTATTTATTAAAGTTTACTTTTACTAATACCAATTTATTAGTCCTAACTTCATAGTGTTTATTAAAAGTGTACTGAAATCAATAAAAAAGATTCAAGGATTTTTGTGATGTTTGTGTTAAATTAAGTAGAACTTAACCTATCATATAACTGGGTCCTTAGTACATGATGAAAACTCATTTTTTCTGCAGTCTTATTGAAAATCTGAAGTTATATAATGAGAAATTGTGCCAAATAAAAAATGTTTCATTGCTGCATTAAGTTTAGCTTTGCTGTATGTGTAAGTGGTAGCTGACTGTAATACACTCTTTAATTTGAGTTATTATGTTACACTGGTAATTTAATGCTTTCTCCAGATCAACCCTTGTTAATGTTACATACACTGATGGTCAGTGATACACCACAATGACCGCACACCCATCACCATAAAGTACCTCCCAATATCTGAATGTCATCTTGTGGGACATTATTAAGCCATGTCCTGTTCCACCCAAGAATTTCCATAACCTTTCATAGAGACCCATTTTAGATAATATTTGCAATGCCCACCCATTAAACTGCCTTTTCTCTGAAAAAAAGATAGAGTTATGTCACTGAGCTCATAATATCGTAAAAGTGGTGCATGAGCGGCAGAAAGTTTGACTGAATGATGTCTTACAAGACAAGCATGTTTGACAGGCAAGGAAAGTGCTTGTTGTCTTCTACATACATGGCTGGATTTTAAACACACTAAAGAAATTATTATTATTATTATTGTTATTATCTCCTGACATTTCTAAGGAGGAAAAATGAGATTGAGGCTGGAATTAAGTAGGCTAAATTCACATGCAATGGAATCACTGCAAATTTTACCTGCAGATTTGTGCAGGTAAAATCCATACCGACAGGCAAATGGACTTGTGTTCCACGTACTGAAGAGATTTTTCACAAGGAAATTTACTGGCATGCAGATTTTTTAAGTCTGTAGCATGTACTTTTCTAATATAAAATGTTTGCAGATGTGTTGTGCCTTTTACTAGGGCCCTGTTTTGTTTAACTGAGGTTTGACCATTACTATTTTCCTAACCATAACTTAGGGTTAGGTTTGTCTAAAGGTTTTAAGTTTTAACTTACTGGCCTGACCGCAATCCCATTGCGGCCTAACTTTCGGTCTAGTATCTCATCTAATATTACTATTTAAATATTTACTATTTTGCCATAGGCAAACTTAAACTCTATCAGTTCTCTATCTATAAAATGTAACTTTTATTATGTATAACTCTTAACCTCTATAACACTATTTAAAAACCTGATTCTAACCTCACCATTTAACCCTTTCTACTTCTGAAGAAGGAATAGCTCCTTTTCCATTATCAAGTCTGGTGGAACCCCACCTACCCACAGGAAAGCCTTATATATACAGCAAATTATTAACTCCAGTGAGGGATCCCAAGCCTCCTACTTGGGCAATCGTCCCTAATCTAATGGACACAGGACAAATAAGGCTCCCTTTCGACACCCTCAGCAGCAGGTGACACTTGTAGACAGTGATGAGAAATCACAATTTAAAACGTCATGCCTGACCTCCCCGACATGTTTCACCAGCTAACCTGGCTTCATCAGGGGTTAGAGGTCCGGACCTCTACAAGTGCCACCTGCTGCAGAGGGTGTCAAAAGGGAGCCTTATTTGTCCTGTGTCCATTAGATTAGGGATGATTGCCCAAGTAGGAGGCTTTGGATCCCTCACTGGAGTTAATAATTTGCTGTATATACAAGGCTTTCCTGTTGGTATGTGGGGTTCCACTGGACTTGATAATGGAAAAGGAGCTATTTCTTCCTTCAGAAGTAGAAAGGGTTAAATAGTGAGGTTAGAAATCAGGTTTTTAAATAGTGTGTATAGAGGTTAAGAGTTATACATAATAAAAGTTACGTTTTAGTGTTTTATAGATAGAGGACTGATAGAGTTTAAGTTTGCCTATGGCAAAATAGTAAGTATAGTGATCAGAAGTCACTCTCTGTTCTCTTGTAAGATTCCCTTTATTTTGGAGACTATTTTTCATCTGATATTATGGGCCACATGTATGAAAGCTGTCTAGGTCAAGGACTGTCTTTGTTGCCCATAGCAAACAATCTGAGCTCTCCTTTCATTTCATATAGTGCTCTGAAAAAAATGAAATGAGAGGTTAGCAACAACAAAAGTATTAGATCTAGACAGTTTTCATACATGTGACCCTATGTCTAATTACTTAACCGGAAGTGATGTGAGATGCAACAATTGACTTCACTACTGGGTACTATAACATTGGGCCTATGTTAAACTACTGTTACTTGAGGGGACTTTAGCTGAGACATTGTTGAACTGCAACAGGAATGTCACAGAACTGGTGAGTAAACCCCCCTAATGCCCCTCAAACAACAGTTAGGATTAGGTCGAGATTTTTCGCTGTTTACTGCCAAAAATCAAAATAGGCTAACTTATACCGAAGCCCTCAGGTGTGAGTACAATTTGATTTTGACCCAAATCTGAAGCATAGCCTTAGTTGTGGATTTTCCTTGCTACTAAGACCAAATGCAAAATACTGTTGTGAATTTTGCTATAAATTATCTGCAGATCTTTAGCTAAATCCCCAAATGCTGATTTAAAACTAATGAGATTTTTACTTAGATTCTTAAGAAAAATGCAGAGAGATCTATAGAAGTGGAAATTTGTTGGATAAATTATAGTAATTTAGTAAATTCAAACTATATGGGCTTAACCTAAAAGAAACTTATGACATTGAGTTGTCTGTAGTTGATTTTTTGGTAAATTCTGCATTTGAACTGTATTTAGCAATATAGACCCTAGACTGCACTTCTTCATCTGCTATGCTTTCTGCAATCATTTTATATCTTTTTATAATTTTCCTCATTAGATCTTTAGTGCCTGTATTTTGATGTCAGTTGATAATAGTGAGACAAATATATATCCATTTCATATGTAAGGTTTATCAAAGACGTTTATTTCTAGGACAAAGTGCTTAATATTAGCTTTGTAAAGAAACAGTTTATTACAGTCACTGTTTGATGTACAGAAAGTTTGTAATTGGACTACTCCTATTTTGTTATGTTATAGTATATTGCTAGGATGTGTCATAACATTATGAACTGCAGGTGTCTGACATCTGGAACCCCTGCTGTTTAGTGTTACACTTTTGATTTAGGTCAGTTATATTACCGGTGGTCACAGGAAAATAATGTTCAGTAGCCTTTTTCTGGACAATAAAAGGGAAGTTCATTATTCAATTGACTCCCTTTGTGTAATTTTCTGGAAAAAAAAGGCTAGTGACTGGACATACAATTTTGCTATGATCACCACCAAAATAAGGGTCAAGTCGACACTTCTACAGATCATTAAATTAAAGGAACCAAGGTCTGCTTGAATTTTTCCTGTGAGAACAGTGAGAACTGCACAGAGAACTGCAACACTGCATCATTTAAGTGAAAAGGTTTTGGTGGGGTTCCTTGCACTCCTTATAGAAATAGCATGTGTAACCCTTAGTACAATAACATAGATAAGTATACTCAGTTGTGAATGTTTCCTACTTGTTAAGCAGACAACTATAGTCACAGCCACGTCCTGAGCGAGGAACTGATAGTTGGAAAGGATATTTATTTGCTACAGAAACAAGAAAAATAAAATATAAGTTAAAATGACAGAAAATAAACAAGTATTATGTATGAAAGGTTAATAAGTAACATGTTATCTCATTTGTCTAAAGCCTGGCATATCCATAACTATAGCAGCCAGAGTAGTTGTCTAGGGGCACGAAGGTTAGGGGGGCCAATTCAGGTGCAAGAGCATTGTACCCTTTTTAGGGTATAACAATTGTTGACTTTCTGATATTTAGCACTACTATGTAAATTCTCTGATAAATGCCACTATTATGTATAACTTTTATTAAACTACTGTTTAAGCATTTGGATATTACATGGTGGAAGTCCATGTTATTTCTCTATAGGGCACTATTTTATCCTAGTTGGGCCCCTAATCCAGTGCTGCGTTTATAATCCTCCTGAGGTCTAAATCAAGTTATGAACAGGCTTTTAGACAAACATAAAATGCAACAGGACAATTAATATTTCCTTTATCACATTACTATACAAAGTTTGTTGTAAATGCATGCAGAGAACAGAAGAAAACATTGAACATGGAAGTAATTCTGGCAGATTTAAGCACAGAAGCTACTATGCAGCTCTGGCATGTAATACAGGCTGTGATTCTGAATCTGTGAAAGGCTTGTGAAGCAATATATTTACAACTTTTTTACATGCTAATATGGTGTATAATGATGCCTTAAAGGGGTGTTCTCACCATGCTGTTTTTTAGAGCCACAGCCAGCTTCAGACTCACACTGCCTGGTTAGGCTGTGGGTGGGTTTACAGTAGTGAATGGCAGATCAGCTCTGCAACTTCTAGCTGATCTTGTCACAGTAACATGGCCGGAGGTCTGTAAACTGTAGTGCAGGAGGCTACAGAGCACTAAAGGGTTAAAGCTTGTCAGTAAGTTAGATAAACAAACTCCTGTGCTGGACATAACACTCAGAAGAAAGTGAGTCATCATGGTCAGACAGAGCTGATGGAGCAATGAGAGCAGAGAAAAGGGGTTGGTAATCTAGAGAAACTTGTGTACACAAGCAGGAGATAAGGTCTCCTCTATCTACTAAACAAAGCAAAATCAGAACAGCAATGTATTTGACTAAAGTCTTTATTTACCTTTGCCTTCATGTTTAAAGCTAATCATTGTGATGAGAAAACCCC
Organism: Phyllomedusa bahiana; assembly: GCA_025379985.1. Lineage (NCBI taxonomy): Eukaryota > Metazoa > Chordata > Amphibia > Anura > Hylidae > Phyllomedusa > Phyllomedusa bahiana. The sequence goes on along the minus strand of JAODAL010005942.1, from coordinate 103,454 downwards.
TTTAAACTAGATAATTATTTCTAATTGATAAAACTTATTTTTCATCTACAGTTCCCAGAATGATTAAATGAGCATATACAAAATAGTTCAAAATGCTCATAGGTTCCAAAAAGTGTCTACATTTTACAATTTAGTAATTTTTTTACATTTTAAAAATGTTATATTTAGGAAAATACATTATTAATAAATAACATGTTTTATAAATAATATTAAAAAGCAATTTATTTATTTATTTTTTGCGCAAGAGCTTCCCTGTGTTCCTCAAAGTCATAGATTCCAAAGACTTTACTAAAGGAAAGTGCAGAGGTTGCAGTCACATCAAGGCACTGTGCCTTATAGGGCACAAAGCGAATTCTAACACATAAGAATGCACCATTACACTAATAACATGTGGTGGTTTAGGGCCCTAATACAGATTGTGCACTGGGGCCCAAATGCTTTAAATTTCAGCTATCTTGGATTCTCTACCATTTTCCTGATTTATATTTTTTATTAACTGTAAAATGTGTAATACATCAACAAAACAATTAAAGAGGCAAGACCTTACCCAATATAGCAGCAGCAGACAAACAGACTGGATCATGGCATAAAGTGTCATGTATTTGAAAACACAGAAAGATGTGACCAAGGCTGCTCTTCCTTCCCTACAAGAAAAAATGTGTCAGTAAATCAATAAAAATCCAATATACAATAATTAAAATCCAATACACATAAATACACATTAAAAAGCGAGTACATAGGATTTACATCCTGTCTGTGTGTTGTGTGTAAGCTCTGTTGATTCAGTACTGTTTATCACCTTTTTAATGTTGTTTTTGTTCTGAAAAAGGTTTAACAATTCTGTCCTGATGAACTGTATATCTTTTACAGGGCTCAGATTTCTGTTCTGCTGTTACAGAGCAGCTTTTACACACAAATATTTCAATAATACAACTCTAATTCCTGCAGCCAACACTAGGTGGAGCTTAGAAGCCTTTTCTACATGGCTTTTATTTAACTCAATAATTATCCATATGTATAAAGTTCCTAAGCTTTACCCTAGTGGTAGCTACAATTTATCATTGACCTTATGATACAAGACTTGGAGTTGTAGCTCTGTGTGAGGATGATCTTCGCTGTTCTTACATCACAGCAAACACCATTGAAAATCATTGAAAAGCTAAAATAACCTTCTGTGCCGTGATATCATAGTGCTTTATCTGTCAAGTTTACCTGTGCTTTATCCGTATGATGAAAATAATAGGAATAAAGGGCGACATGTATGATCGGGAGTTGCGTCTGTTTTCTGGCGAAAACGGCGAATCACCGATCCGAATGCCCTGTCGGACGCAGTGATGCGATGTTAGGCGCAACCTTCGCCACTTTTGGATGCGCCTAACATGAAGGGGTGTGCAATGGGCGCGGTGTGGGTGTTCTGGGGTGGGACGTGACACTTTCAAATACTCCAAGGCATGTATAATCGCGGCTCGGCAAAGTGCGTCGCATTGCGGCGCTCGACAGCTCCGACAGGCAGACCTAGTTGAAGCTGGTCTAAATGAGCTGGAGGAGGCGAAGTGAAGTGAGAACGTAACATGAGAGGAAACATATAGAAGATCTCAAAAAGAAATTCATCTCAGCTCCGTGAGGCATGGAGTATGAATAAAAAAAAACGTTTTTATTAGGTGTAAAACAATATCAGAAAAAGAGCTCAAACCTTCTAAAAAAATACATAAATAAAATCACTTTTGAAAAATCAAGAACGGCGCTACATCAGGAATTAGGATCTTGGAAATTGCCGGGAAATACAGTAATTCAAATTCTGTAAGTGCTTCTCATTGGTCGGCAGAAACCAGCCAATCAGAATAGGAGCGACAGTGAACCATTATAAGCTATGGAGTAGTATTGACCAATCACATGAAAAGGCGGGACAGTTCAAAATACAGTAAAAAAGGCAGAAAAGAACTGATTCGTTGAGCTAGTGGGGGCTTGGCTATCCCGGCCAATCAGAATAGGAGCGACAGTGAACCATTATAACCTATGGAGTAGTATTGACTAATCAAATGCAAAGGCGGGACAGTTCAAAATACAGTAAAAAAGGCAGAAAAGAGCTGATTGGTTGAACTAGCGGGGGCTTGGCTATCCCGGCTAATCAAAGCGTGAGCTACTTTGTCCCATTGTAGTCTATGGACAGATCGGGGCACTGAAATCTCAGCTCCGTGAGGCATGCAGTATTAGTAAATAAATCATTTTTATTAAGTGTAAAACATTATCTGTAAAAGAGCTAAAACCTTCTAAAAACATACAGAAATGAAATCAATAACAATGCGTTTGTCGCCGAGATCGGCACTACATCAGGAATTGGGATCTTGGAAATTGCCAGGAAATACAGTAATTCAAATTCTGTAAGCTCTTCTCATTGGTCGGCATAAACCAGCCAATCAGAATAGGAGCAACAGTGAACCATTATAACCTATGGAGTAGTATTGACCAATCAAATGAAAAGGAGGGACAGTTCAAAATACAGTAAAAAAGGCAGAAAAGAGCTGATTGGTTGAGCCCAGGCGGCAGATATGAATCCACCAATAATATGTAGTGGGTCTATTTTGAGTGGAGCAAGAAGGGTGCGAGAGAAGGGCGCCCTAAATGTTATTACTGTCTATGGGAAATATTCTAGTACTGTGATTGGTTGGGGGGAAGAGACGCTCGTCCTGCTTAGCCAATCAGCGGCTGAGCTACTTATCTCATAGAGTTCTATGGGGAAAGGAAATGCAGAGCGAGCTCTGGTTGTGAGTGGCTAAGTTAAAAGAGGCGCGGTTATTTGGGCCAATGGGAGAGCGAGCGACGCTCTTATGGGTTTTCTAATGCAATCTATAATAAAACTGTACATGGCCGAAATCAAATGATAAGACTCACGAAGTTGTACCGATGTGTATATAAAATGAAAAACAATATGAGGGTAACGAAAATAAAGCAATAAAAATGAATTCGATGAATTCATTTTTATTTCTTTATTTTCGTTAGCCAATGAACAATAATATGGGGGTAACGAAAATAAAGAAATAAAAATGAATTCATTGAATTCATTTTTATTTCTTTATTTTCGTTACACCCATATTATTGATCATTTTATATAGAGATCGGTACAACTTCGTGAGTCTTAATTTGATTTCGGCCATGTACAGCTTTATTATAGATTGCATTAGAAAACCCATAAGAGCGTCGCTCACTCTCCCATTGGCCCAAATAACCGCGCCTCTTTTAACTTAGCCAATCACAAACAGAGCTCGCTCTGCATTTCTTTTCCCCATAGAACTCTATGAGAAGGTAGCTCACCCGCTGATTGGCTAAGCTGGACAAGCCCCTCTTCCCCTCAACCCATTACATAACTAGAATATTTCCCATAGACAGTAATAACTTTTAGGGTGCCCTTCTATCGCGCCCTTCTTGCTCCACTCAAAATAGACGCATTACATATGATTGGTGGATTCATATCTGCCGCCTGGTCTCAACCAATCAGCTCTTTTCTGCCTTTTTTACTGTATTTTGAACTGTCCCTCCTTTTCATTTGATTGGTCAATACTTCTCCATAGGTTATAATGGGTCACTGTCGCTCCTATTCTGATTGGCCGGGATAGCCAAGCCCCCGCTAGTTCAACCAATCAGCTCTTTTCTGCCTTTTTTACTGTATTTTGAACTGTCCCGCCTTTTCTTTTGTTTGGTCAATACTTCTCCATAGGTTATAATGGTTCACTGGTGCTCCTATTCTAATTGGCTGGTTTATGCCGACCAATGAGAAGAGCTTACAGAATTTGAATTACTGTATTTCCCGGCAATTTTCAATATCCAAATTCCTGATGTAGCGCCGTTCTTGATTTTTGGAAAGTGATTTTATTTATGTATTTTTTTACAAGGTTTGAGCTCTTTTTCAGATAATGTTTTACACGTAATAAAAACGTTTTTTTGATTCATACTCCATGCCTCATGGAGCTGAGATTTATTTCTTGAGCGATCTTATATATTTTCCCTTTAATTTTTAATGATCCCCTTTTTCACATTTATTCGCTTTTAGGCAGCTTTGATTTTTTCTCTTTATTCATTCAATTGAAAGACGACTCGTTTTGCTCTTCACTAACATGTTTAATGATTTCTCGCTGTTTTCCAGCCTGTCTCGAATCGGAATACATGTTAGGCACAGTCCTTCTGCGCCTAAGTCCCGCACTGCGCCTCACACACTGGTGAGGCGCAGGGAACTTTTCACCGCATGTATGAGTGCACCTCCTCGGGCGGCGAATCTTAGGCGCAGTCCCGCAGTGCGCCTCACACACTGGCGAGGCGCGGTGGACTTTACACCGCATGTGTGAGCGCACCTTTCACGTTCGAGCGCTCGAAAACGTGCGCTCCGACGCGGCGAGCTTCATACATGTCGCCCAAAATGTTCAATTTAATAATAAAATGTTGTTTAAAGGTGGACACTGAAGGCATACATTAAAATGAGGTTTCACATGATAACCAGAGACAGAGTTTTGCTGTTGTCTCACAATATTGTACTGAATCTGTATTGTATAGCATAACATAGATAACATTTGTGAAAAAGTAAGAATGGACAAATTTACTTATCTATCTATCTATCTATCTATCTATCTATCTATCTATCTATCTATCTATCTATCTGAGTTTAGCTTGACTGTGATTTCATGGCTTTTTGTCTTATGTCTTATTTCAAAACAAAGGCTATTAAAAAGCATAGAAACCGATGAGATAACATTCCATTCTGTGCCCTGAAATCATGGTGCATTATCTGTCAAGTTGAGTCTTACTACATCTGTATTTATCTGTCTCCTATATTAATAGTGCACCATCATATTCTTTAGCAAGTGAATTCAGTATTTAGAATCCTCAAAAATCTGACTGTAATGATTGCCCATAGACCATAATAGAAAATCCGAGCTGTAGTCTACACAGCACAGATTTTCTATTGCTGGATTGCGCTGGAATATAGAACATATTCTATCTTCCGGCAGATTACAGTATACTTTTATGTACTGGGCCGACTGAGATCCTAAAAACTGACTGCAGTTTTTGCCGCAAACCCGCATCAAAAACTGCGGTACAGTGATGTTAAAATACTGTCAGATTTCCGACGGCATTTTAATATTGTCGTGTAGACATAGCCTTAGAATTCAAAGGGTACATAAAGAAACACATTAACAAACGAATTAACAATTCAAAGTAAAATAATAAGCGTGCTAAAAATAATTAAAATTTATGAGCAACTAAGGATCACAGAAGAGGAAAATGTGCTTGATTTGTTCAATGGTCCAGCCATCTGTCATACAAAATGGGATAGTATACATAGAGCTGTATAAGCAAGTCACCTGCCCATTGTTAATGTATGCACAGGTCTGAAGTACATAAAGATTCAAGGAGGACAGTGGACAGTTTTACGTGAAGGGATTAGGCATTGATGAATAATTAGAGAAGGGTGAGTAAAAGGAAAGGAATCAGATTATGGAATGTAATAGGCTTGCCTAAATTTTTTTATTTTTGGGCCACATTTAAATAGTGGATGTGCTAACCACATTTTACTGTATGAGGCAGTCTATTCTAGAGAACTGGTGCAACTCAAGGATAGTTTTGGACAGGACAGGAGTGGGAGCTTTGGATAATGGAGGAAGTCTAAGGGGCCATTCACACGGTGTTTTTGGATTTGATTTCGGATCTGTTTTGGATCCGAAAATTGCATCCTAAACCGCAGCAGCAAGCAGATCCAAAATGGATCCAACAAATATCCAACACGCAGTTGCTTGTTTGGATGCGTGTTGGATGCAGCAGGATCGTACCCTATAGTTTTAAATAGGGCTCCTGCTGCGTCTTTCGGACCAAGAATTGACATGTCAATTCTTGGAACGGATCCGAAAGACGATGCGTGTTTCAAAGTAAAAGCAATGTAAATCGCATTGCACATTATAAGATACGTGTTTGGGTCCGTTTAGAGTCCGACAGACGGATCTAAACGCGTATCTAAAAACGTATGTTCACACGGACTCAACATGCTGTGTGAACATACCCTTAGATGGTTGGCAGAACACAGATCACAGGTAGGGTAAAAGACACAGATGAGTTAGAAGATATAGAACTCTGGAGATGTTTGTATCTGAAATATTAAAGTGAGAGATTTCAGTTAAAATCTTTAGTAATGGGACAACTACATACTACTACTATTACTACATATCATATAATCACTTCAGCATTTACAGGTTAATCAGTTGCCACATTATTAAAAACATGAAAATATAAAGCCAAGACTCCTTCACCTACTTGATCAACTGTGGGATACATCCTATGTTAGGGATATGTGATGTGAATGGAGAGGCAACAGAGGCTTCTTGCTCAGAAAGAGATATGCCAGCATGGGCCACTTTTAGTGCCTAGGAAAAAAAATAATTAATCTGTTTAAGGAATTACAAAAGTTTGTGATTTTCCTGATCCTTAATCCATGTAGACCTCTACCTCTAGCCGAAATTGACTACATGTACAGTATTTATCTATACAAATGTTATCGATGAACCAATGTATTAGTCAATTAACCAATGTATTAGCGTTATTTACAGCAATTTCATGGTATTAGTGTACTCAAATCTATAATTGTAATCAGTGAAATGAAGGGTCAGGTGTAAAACATAACTCTGAAAGCTTTTAGGCTGCGTTTACATGGCAAAGACCAAATACCGGTCAGGTTTTCCGACCGGTATTTGGTCTTTTTTGACATGCAGGGGGACGGCTTTTCTCTGCGGTTTGCGGATTTAAGCCCTCCCCCTTCACACCCACATGTTCATGTTCCACCTGGAAATCGGGTGGAAGAATGAACATGTTCTAAGTTTTTTGAACTGCCTGTGGTGTAAAAAACCATCCAGTAGAAAATTTGTGCAGTTGGGACTACTGCACGGATTTTCTATTGAAGTCTATGGGGGAGAAATGATTGTCGGTTTTCAGAGGGTTTGTAAAACCGCAAACCGTCTGAAAAACCGACAAATAACTTGTGCCGTGGGGACAAGCTCTTACTGTTGGTCACATTAGCTCTCATATTAGGTCACTCAGAAACCTAGAAAGTTGTCCCTTTCTATGGCAGACACAGAAAACAAAAGTACTCCCTCCCTGTTTATTAAAACATCCCATCATTTAACACTAGCCCTAATGAATAATATATGCTTTACTTACTCCACAATCATTAGCTCCATCACCGCACATGCAGACATAGTAACTGATGATGATAAAAACTAAATTAGTATTTGCGAGACTGTAAATAACTTCAAAAAAGGTAAAAACACAAGTGAGAATTTGTAAAATGAAATCACGTTTCCTCTTGGGCTTAAAACTTCGATGTACATCATTTGCCTACTTTTAATACTAAACAAGTTTTTTAATGCAGGTTTAGATGCCTAACAGCACAGTAGCTTGGCTTCTTTAGCAAACATCTATGATCGGTTCCTTTAGTTTAGCTACAATGTTAAATGAGATTCTGAAAAAGCCAGGAATTCCCCTCTTGCCTGATCAAGGGTCCAAGCTGCTGCTCTGTTTTATTTTTTATTTTTTTTACACTATAGCTCTGCTTTATCTATAAGCAGTTTGGGATAACCATTTGCCACAGTAATGGTCTTAATGCTATAAATTCAAATTCCATTAAATCACATATGGCAGTCATAAGAATGGATTTTTTTTTTCTACATGGGAATAAATTAGGTAAAAATTAGTTATATTTAGCTTAATTCAAACAAAAAAATATTATTTTACATAATAGTTTTAAGTGTCCACAATGCATTGAAAAACAAATACTGACTAAACCCTTTATTTTATCAAATAAATGAGGACAAAGGTCCCCATGTATGAAAACTATCTAAGTCTAAGACTTTGTTGCCCATAACAACCAATCAGATCTCCCTTTTCATTTCATATAGTGCTCTGAAAAAATGAAAGGGGAGCCAAGATTTGTTGCTACGTGCAACAAAGAAAGTCTTACACCTAGACAGTTTTCATACATGTCCCCCAAAGTGTAAATCTGTTGAGATAAAATTCTATGTCACAGTATCATAATTAATTTCAAGTTAAGTTTTGCTATATCTGTGTTAATGAGTAACAATCACGCTAGCACAAATTGGTCACAAAGCCACTCAATACCATAACTCCTTATTTCGCTCTTAAAACCTTCATCATAAACCAGTCCAGTTCACTAACTTACTACCAACAGTCTAAAATAATTTCACAAATATCTGGTTAAAATTGTCATTTATGACTAATTTTCATGAATAATACGGTAATATTTAAGACAGTAGGAAACTTACTCTAATTTCTGGAATTCCTCTATCAGGCTGGATTTTTGTCCTGGTGACATTCTAGCAAAGATGGCTCCATTTACGAGAAGCTACAATAAAATACATTCACAATGTATTAAAATAATTAAGACTAAGGCAATGTTTCAATCAATAGATAAATGCTGAATTGGGATTATATTACTGTTCTGCGTGTTTTTAAGGATTCACAGAGAAGACATTCAGTTTTGTTTTATCTTTACATTTTCCAGTTCACTATTCTGGAATTAACTCATAAAGGATAATTATTGTACAATACATAATACATTAAACCATTAAACCATTAAAAAGTGGGGATGTAAATATGTCTTATCCTGTATCAAGTTTGCAGTGGTTAAAGTTATAGGCACCATATAAGAAGGTCCCATGTACCAATTTACAAGGAAACTCTAACTTTAAAACAGAATCTAACTTTTGAACATCAAAGGCTAGTTGACACAAATTGGTCACCTTGGGTCTTAGTAGCTGAACAACTCTTGTAATCAGCTGACATGGTTGGAGAAATTGTTGAAGACTACACATGCTCTTCCCTATAGCTTTTCACGCTTAGCAACTATAGGACAGAATCGTTTGGACAACAAATTATATGTTATTATATGTTATTTTCCAGCACAATATTATTAAATTTCATTCATTGCATGTCTTGTTATTGTATCCCATTAGTCCACTAAATTAAATGCACTGTATTCTGATGTTATATTTTCTGCTTCTTTCTGTGGTTATTCAAACATAGCTAAGTTATCAATGTCACACAAATTAGTAGACGGGCATGATTAGTAACTTTTTAATGTATAATTTAAAATCTAAATTTGTCCCTAAAAATTAGGGTTTAGAAATTTTCTTGAAAATTTAAAAAGTTGCTGCTAAACTTAAAAGCCTTATAACATCTTAAAGAACACAGGATTAAAAAAAATAATTATGCGAACATAAAGTAGATTTATGATAAATGCTAATTGTTAATTATTTTTTGGGTTGGACAAATTGTTTCAGATGCAAGTACAATTTAAAAGAAAAAAAAAACTACAAATTTTTCAAAATGTTGTCAAAAATACAGTGTTTATCACAAATAAATACAGAACACAGATAGTATTAAAAAAAAAATACCCGTTACATGAAATATATTGTCTCATAAAATAACAGTATAGGAATCACTTGGATAAATAAACATATATCAAAGCTAATTCTACATAAAGTGACAAATCAGAGGTGAAAACCGGGGCTGCCTCCTAAAGGTCAAAATGTACCATGTTAAAATCTTTATCTTTTATTAAAAATGCAGTTACAGTTTTTTTGCTTTTTTGGTGACAGAGTAGAAGTTAGTTTAAAAAAAAAAGCTTTTTCATAACAGTTTGTGAAATGGACAACATGTTCAATATACAATTTGTCTGAGACTTACTTTTGGCAGAAAATTCTGGAAATGATGCAGCACAACTTGATAAGTCTTTCCACTCATGGCAAAGTGGTAGTTCCCTTGGGCTTCTTCTAGAATTGTTCTTCCTTCAATATCAATGTTAATTGACACCTGTAAAATGTTAATGTAATATGAAAATATGTGGTTTTGATTTTTTTTTCATATTGATCAACTAAATAAAAAAAACACTTTATACATATTTTATTTTTGTATATTTAAAAAAAAAATATGTACAAATAACATACAAAACTAATAGATAGTATCCATAAAAAATATATCTTACTTGGCTATTTTCTGAAATCTGATCATTTGCTTCAACTGGATGCCAGGAAATCTTTGCTGAACTCAGTCCAGTTGGCTCTTCAGCTTCTACAAGAATGACATTGCTATTTGCAGGAATTAGGCCAGATGTTCTTGCCACTGTTATAGCTGTTTGTAAGTTATCCCCTGAGGAAGTAAAACAGTATTGTGATCAAATTCTTATATATGTGATATTTTCTATGATTCTTAATTATGTAGTCAACATAAATGTCAGTTTTTTTTTTTTACTTTTTTACCATAAATTCCCTGAAGAATTAATAATGTATATTTTATACAGTTTAAGGATATGCTTACATCATTAATATGGCCTGCACCACACATATACATCTAGATACCAACAAAAAGGTATTGCTAAGTATACTGCAATGTACTAGCAGCAGAGCCATGGCCTTCAATAGACCAAGCATAGTCTACTTTTATTATGTTTGTTCTATTATATTCTGGTATGTATGGTATGAGAAATAGAATAAGATTGACTACTACACTATTTTATCCCACAAATACTGAATCTATCTCTTTGATCCAAGGCAAACAAAACATTCACAAAGAGCAGATCTTGCTTTGTGAGACCTGTATTGTTTGTGTATTACACAAACATCAGTTTTAATGGCCTGCAGCTAACACCTCATTTAGTTTCAACAACATACAAAAGTACCAATGGCACTTACTTGAGGCTATGAGACATGCTGTCTGTAAGACATTTGGTTTAATACTGATGACTATTTTCTTTTTTCACAGTCCCATTTCCCATTTTTTGTTCTTTATGGCACTTGATATGAGCCTAGCCGTTGGATTCAATTGTCGTGTGTCTACATTATACTGATTTTACAATCTGTGTATCTGTATATGTGTTCCCATTGTGAATAAAATATTGTATATTTGCACATGGATTACTGAATGCATTTTAAATAACGTAATGAACAAAAATTTTTGTAAAAGACGTTGCAAGATCTTGCCTCATATGAAAGTCTTGCAAATTACCTGTGATCATGACTGTCCTGATGTTGGCAGAGCTCAATTCTTGCAAAACAGGTTTTGTTTCTGGTTTCAGACGGTTTTCCAATATTAGTAAGCCAAGAAATTCCAGATCTGATTCAATATCCTCCCTAAAATTTAAATAATTGGATTATCCATACATTACTCAATTCTAATAATTTATCTTTAACATAAAGGTGCATGTTATTAACCCCTTAACCCTTCCAAAGAAAAAAAATAATGACTCTTCATTTTTCCCTCCTCGCCTTCCAAGAGCCATAACGTTTTTATTTTTCCACCTACATAGACATATGAGGGCTTTTAATTTGTGGGACAAGATGTACATTCTAATGGTGTCATTCATATTACCATAGAATTCACTGGGAAACCGCAAAAAAATTCCAAGTGGGGCAAAATGTGCACCATGTTTGCGGGTGTTTTGCTTTTTTGGCGTTCAATCTTTGGTAAAAAATGATGTGTTATCTGTATTCTACAGGTTGATTTGAATCTGGCAATACCAAACATGAACAGTTTTTGTTATATTTTGGTACCGTAGAAAAATTCCAAACATTTTCTAATTTTGAAATTTACACGGCCGCGTCATTTTCTGCGAATTATAACTTTTTGTACTAACACTTACAGACTTGAGTGAGGCGGCATTTTTTGTGGGCTGAAGCATACTTTTTATTGCTACCAGTTTGGAATACATGGGACTTTTTAAATTATATTTATTCCAATTTTTATGGGACATGAAATGACCAAAAAACGCAATTTTTTTCTTATACAGTGTTCAGCGTACGTAACTTTGAGTCTCCCTCGGATACTTCAACACTAGGGGGCTTGATCAATTATACAGCCTAATGCATTGTATAGACAATGCATTAGGGTGTACCAATATGGCGGTTTTACTTCACAAGGCTTCCAGCTGCCATGTTCACCAATCGGGACCCTGCGATTTCGCTGTGGGCAGCCCGATCGAAGTAAGGGGTTAAACAGCGTGGGATGGCGTCTGCACCATCCCATGCTGTAACTGCTGAGTATTAGCTGCAATTAGCAGATAACACTCAGCAGCTGTGTAGTGGGTACACGCTGTAGCTTTGCTTTCTGAAGATAAAATATCCTGCACTTATGTCTTTGTAATGTCATAGCTAGTTACAGAGAAGATAAATATAATAATCACTGCTATAGAACCACCCACAGCCTGGCGAGACTGAGGAGGAAAAGCTGCTTATGACACAGTGGAACAGCACAGTGAGAAAATCCCTTTCATGTAGGAAATTATTCAGTTATATTATTAGTACTTGACTGATATATATATCTATGTTTTTCTAATATTTTTTATTAATCTTTGGTCCACAATAGACAGCAAAGCCTTGTTAAAAATGTAACACATGGACATGTTGATATACAATACCTAATAAAGTTGCCATTTGCTGCAATCTTCTTATCTAAAGTTTTATAGGCAAGACCAATCACACGAAAACCTTTCATTGTATAAAACTGAAGTTCTTGGGAAAAGCCTTTTGGTACTATAAAAGAGAAAAACATGCTTTGATTAAAAAAAATGGTTTGTTGTTCAAATTGTTTTAGTTTTTAGGAGACTCCTCGGTATCATGCACACAGAGGTATTTTCACTTTAAACTAAGAACCTTATGTATGAAAACTGGCTGGGTCTAAGAATTTCTTTGTTGCCTATAGCAACCAGTCAGACCTTCTTTTTCATTTTTTTTCAGAGCACTATGTGAAATGAAAGGGGAGCTCTGATTGGTTGCTATGGGCAACAAAGAAAGACTTACACCTAGACAGTTTTCATACATGAGACCCTAAATATGTGTGGAGACATTGTACAGCACCCCTAGAAGTCAGAACAGCCATACTGGACTATCACATAGGTACAGCGACTTTTATTCTGTCAGATTTTTACAGAATCTTACAGTAAAATAATCGCGACTTGCTCAATCCGATGTTAGACAAAATGCATTCCTTCATAATTCATGTATTTACATATTTCTTTTACTTATATTTTGCAGCACAGTACAGGAAGATTGTAACCATTCACACCAGTCCTTGTCCCCAATGGTTCTCACAATTTAATTTCTCTATCCCAGACACATAGGGTCACATGTATGAAAACAGTCTATGTCTCAAATTCAGCTGATATGGAGGCACAGAGTTCCTACAGCTTCACTTTGTTGTCCATAGCAACCAATCACAGCACAACTTTCATTTCAAAAGGTGTTCTGGAGAAATGAAAGGTGCACTCTGATTGGTTGCTATGGGCAACAAAGTGAATTTTATACCTAGACAATTTTCATACATGTGGCCCATACTGTACACTAGAGTCAATTGTATTCGGAAGCCAATTAACCTTTCACTGTATTTTTGGAGAATATATAAACTACATTGCTGCAAGGTCAACAATGTTAACCTAGTACCATGCAGATTCGGCAAACAATACAGCGTATGGCTTAGTAATATGAAGCTGTAGAAACTCTGTGCCTCCATACCAGCTGAGTCCAAATGTCCCTTTCATGTGCATAAAACCTAAGATTTTCTTTTAACAGTTTTGTTCCACATTTTTCTTCTTATGCTAATTGACAATATAAATTATGCAAGGTTAACTATCTTACTGCTTTCTTTCTTGCAAAACTGTATCACCATCTCAGGAGCTCCCTTCATAAATACAATGTGACTATCTTGACCAACTTCTTGAGTGATTACAGACATTCTTTGTAGACTGGAAGAAAATGGAAACTGGTGGACAATGGCAATTCCATCTACAGGACCCTGAAGGGTAAAGAAGTTTGATTATATGACGTACATAATGTGCAAGGTATATTTTTCCTAATATAAAATTCTTCCTGGGTTTATGCATGTGATGTTGTATTTATACTTTTGCACCAAAAAAGTCATTTCCTCTTCCTCTCCCATACCAAATATTTAATATTTAATTAAGGAATTTTTCATAGTGAAAGCTCATATAAATAATCCCTACTACCACACTGATATCATGAAGAGGAGTCTTACATCTATAGGCTAAAGCAGAAGGCTTATCTATAAAATGGCTATTACACTAACATAAAAATGGCCATCATGTAATGCTAAATTTCCCCTGTAGCAGATATTGCAGGGGAATATGAGGCTTGTTCTGATCTTAAAAGCTGATCACTGAGTGTTGGAGATAATGGAGAAGTGGTGAACAGCTGATCACTGAGGGTTGGAGATGATGGAGAAGTGGTGAACAGCTGATTACTGAGGGTTGGAGATGATGGAGAAGTGGTGAATAGTTGATCACTGAGTGTTGGAGATGATGGAGAAGTGGTGAACAGATGATCACTTAAGGATGGAGATGATGGAGAAGTGGGGAACAGCTGATCACTGAGGGTTGGAGATGATCGAGAAGTGGTGAACAGCTGATCACTGAGGGTTGGAGGTGATGGAGAAGTGGTGAACAGCTGATCACCACACTGGGTACCTTTTAAAAAAAAGTTTTATGAGACAACTCCTTAAGGCTCCATATATCAAACATTAGAATAGGGAAGTCATGGGGTTGCTATGTAGGCCAAATACTATTAACTATGAATTGTACTCTGTTTTTTATGTCAACATCTGTGACAGATGAACGTTCTGTGTTGGAATGATTTTAGATTAGCGTATCAATAAATATTTCATACTTCAAAAGGAGTAGGATTAGTCTTACCATGCTTTTTCCGGGCCCTGGCTTAACAATAAGATTAGATGATGAAATGTCATCATTATCTGTCGTTGACTGTATCACTTCCTGAAAGTAATTGGGAAAACCAAGTCTAAACATAACATATAACGGAAAACACAAAAGTTAAAGGGGATATCTCACCAAAATTATAAGCTTTTAATATGTGGGTAAAGGTAAATAAAGACTATTACCAAATACATTTCTGTTCTAACTTTCCTTTGTTCATGAGATTAAAAAAAAAAATTATCTGCTGCTAGTGTACACAAGTTTCTTTTGGTTACTAACCAACTCTCACTGCTTTTTTCTTATCTGATTGCTGTAGCTGCCCTCTTTAACCATGATGAGTCACTCACTGCTGAGTCTTACCTGTAGCACAGCATCTTGTTTTTTCAAGTTAATGACAAGTTGTAACCCTTAGGCTATGTTCACACGGCAATTACGCTGTGTGCTCTGGAGTGGGGGCAGGGCGGGGGGGCTGGCAGCCCGCCGGCCCCATAGACATTCATTATTCAAGGCGGGTATATGCTGTGAATAATTGACATGTCACGTCTCTCCCCGCTCGGCATATTGTGCGAGCGGGGAGAGAGGAGACTTTAACCCATGGGTCTCTATGAAAACTTGGATTACCGTAATGACTGGGACGTATCTCGCCCCGTATTTAGCGCAGTACGACGCGACATACGAGACGAGATACGTCCCAGTTTAAGCTGTGTGAACATAGCCTTAGAGCTCTGTAGCTTGGTGAACTACACATGTGAACACAGCCTAAAACTGACTACCATCTCTACTTAAATAATATATAATATATATTATAATATATATAATTGTGTAAAATATAATTTACTGACTAATGACTGACACTTTAGGAGTACATTTTGTTAACTTTACATTGTCACCAATGTACCTCATTTTGCTTTACTGAGTAGGTCACAACAAAAAATTAAAGGGGATGTCTTTAGATTGTTTGCTTGAGTCTCCTAGTGATGTTTACTAATTTGTGCTTTTCATGTGAAATATAAGTAGACTTTCTTTTCTGTAGCCAAGCATCAGAATTTTCGTTTTGAAGCTGTTTCCTTTTTCCACGTGAAACTAAAACTCCCAGAATCTTTTGCTGTGCCTTATCTTCCTCTTTTCCAATTTTAGTCTCAATATACACCCTCTGTTTCCTACCTTATGTTGAAGCCCAATGATACAGGACTAAAGGAGTATAGCTTTAAAGGCTGCCCTTATAAAATATCAACACCTTTGGCCACCTGACATCCTGAGCTTCGCACAGATGTTTCTAGTGTATTGAGACACACAGAATTACTGAGGCTCCAGCATGCGGTCCCAGAACACAGCTCAGCACTATTTGAGACTGTTCACACAGAGTTTTTTAGATGTGTGTTTTTATCCGTGTTTCAGACTCAAACAGACCCAACCACACACTAACAATGTGCAGTGTAAAACACGCATCGACAGTCAGACGAGTGACCGCAAATGCCTGTTTTACATGTGTCCTTCTGATGCGTCTTTTGGATCCATTCAAAGAATTGACATGTCAATTCTTGATCCGTTTGACACAGCAGATGCCCTATTAAAAACTATAGGGTGCATTTCTGCTGCAGCAAAAACGCATCCAAATATGCAGCAAACTTTGGGAACATGGATGAGTTTTACGCAGCGCTTTTGAGTACGTCTATCGGATACAAAAAACTTATTCAAAACGCCATGTGAACATATCCTAAAGCTTAAACAGGTTATTCTTGTCAAGCAATAAAATATACAACTTTTTTTAGATTCTAGTATTTTAGTATTCTTAGTCTTACCCAGTGTGTAGCTTCAAACATCTTCAAATCCAATGGATCTCCTTGGATTGTTCCATCAATAGCAACTAATGAGTGGCAACTTGTCAACGCTCCAAGCAATGGTCCCCAAGGAATAGTACTATCAGACGTAAAGCTGTGCACATCTTTGAAACTGATAGTAAAAGAATTTGTAATTTTACTGTTTTATTTAGTTATGTAGTATATACAGAACATAAGTTTCAGTGCATTTATTATGATGTAGCAAAGTTCAACTTGATGGTGATAAAGTTTTTCATGTTACTTGTTCTTAGGTCACAACAAAAGCAATTGGAAAGCATGGAAAACATTGGGAAAACTTTTAGTGCTGTGATATCATTATGAGTTAGTTTTCAAATTTATCTCAGCTACAGTGTTACATTTAATACTAGGGTTTATTCACACTGCATTAAATGTTTATGTCTGGCACAAATTGGTAATACCTCCTAAAGTAATTCAGTATCACACATCATCTGTATGGTGCCCTGTTTTTTTTTTTTGTTTGTTTTTTTTTAATATATGTGCTGTATGAGCTTCTTTATGGTGTATGCTGCTCTTTTGTATACAGTCATGCTTCCAGATAGAGTAGGAAAAAAGGTCCAAAAGACAGGGAACAATTAATTGGTGATCGGCAATGGGAACTGCATGTTACGGGTGTCCCTGCGACCCTCGTGTCGGGTTGCAGGCACACCCGCAACGCCGCAGCACCTCCTGCTGCGGCTGGTGCCGTCCCCGAGCTCGGCCGCGGACACCCGGCACGTTCTGGGGCGTACTTACCCGTCCACGCGCCTGGTCCCGTCCTGGCGCGCGCTCCTGCTGCCGGCCGGGTGCACGCGCGCCCTCTAGTGCGCGCGCGCGGCACTGCTGGGCACGGACCCTATTTAAGCCCTGCCTCTTCCCCAGCACCTTTGCCGAATCGATAGTGCCTTGTGCCTGGAGAGGAAGCGTTCCAAAAGTGTCTTATCCCATTTACTGTGTACCGTACCTTCTGCCTCCATCCCTTGACCACGAACCATTGCCGCCTGTCTGACCTTCTGCCTGTCCCCGATACGAGCCTGCTTTCACGATTTTGTACCACGCAACACCTCGGCTGCCACCGCAAGCAAGTCACGTCAGGGGTAGTGAACCTGGTAGTAATCCGCCGCAGCAAGTCCATCCCGCTTTGCGGAGGGCTCGGGTTTGAAAACGGACCTACTTGATTCGTTCCCTGGCGGGGCTTACGTCATCGCTTGTGGTGGTCCAGAGGATCCACTACCACATCCGTAACAGTTCGATTCGGCCATGGATCCCGCAAGGGCCTCTACCAAGCGTCTCAGACCTCACTACCACGTGGCTCAGCAATCTAAGCAGATCGCGCAAGCAGCGCAACAGCTGAACCAATTGACTACTATGATGCAGCAGCTCCTGGCCACTCAGCAGAACAAACGGCGGCCTTTGGCTCAAGCAGCAGCAGTCTTTCCCGGGGACATCTGCCGGCCCTAAACTCCGCTTGTCCATGCCGACGAAGTTTGAGGGGACTCTAAGGCCTGCAGGGGGTTCATCCCCCAGTGTGTCTCCACGGGGAAACTTTTTGGCTGGTCAGTTCCCGTCCGAAAGGTCCAAGGTGGCCTTCGTGGTCAGTCTCCTACCCGGGGAAAGCCCTGGCCTGGCGAGCCACTTTGGGACCGAGGCGTTCCTATCACAGCTGAATTGGGCGACATTCTTGCAGGAGTTCCGCGGAGTCTTCGAGGCCTGCCCGCGCCTCGTCTGCTGAAACGCTTTATTAAACCTACAGCAGGGGAACTCCTCCGTTGGGGACCTACGCCGTGCAATTTCGCACCTTAGCCTCTGAATTGGCGTGGAATGATGCTGCGTTGTGCGCCACGTTCAAGAAGGGCCTCTCCGGCCAGATCAAGGATGCCCTCGCCACCCGGGACTCTCCGACATCATTAAGTGAGCTCATCCATCTGGCAAACCGCATAGACATCCGTTTCTCGGAGAGACGGGAGGAGCTCCGCCAGGAACGCGAACCGGCTCAAACACGTCGGTACCCGTCTTGCGCCAGTGTTTCAGCGTCCCCCACTGCCTCCCCCCCAAAGCCAGCCTGGAAGGGGCCCATGCAAGTGGACAGTACCCGCCTGTCCCCACAAGAGCTTGCCCGACGGCGTGAGGAGAAGTTGTGTCTCTACTGCGGCAGCCCCGAACACTTCCGTAGGGGTTGCCCACTTCTTCGGCAACGTCTGGGAAACGCACGCACCTAGGATTCGTGGGAGAGGCGTCCTTAGGTGTGAGTAACCCCTCTCCACGGCTCATGCTGCCAGCTCGGGTTACGTCCAATTCTGGAATCTCGTTCCGAGGTCGGCCTTCCTGGATTCCGGACTGGGAGCTTTATGGATGCTTCTTGGTGACCAAGTATCGTCTCTCGGGGGTCCGCGTAGACCAACCCTTGGTCATCCCCTCCTCAGTGGTGAACTAATTAAGCGACTCCGTCCACTACCGGACTGAACCAGTGGTCCTACAAATAGGAGCCCTGCACAGGGAAAGGATCACGTTCTTCGTGTTAACCCGTTTTCCTCGGCTGTTTCTGGGGCTTCCTTGGCTACAGTGCACGCCCCTATGCTGGATAGGAAGACGGGTGAAGTTTTTGCGCTGGGCCCGGACTGCCAGTCTCGTTGTCTTTCGGACCCCGCCGGGTGCGCCCCGTCCTCCACAGTCCTTCCCAAGCCACAAACCGGGTTTACCGCAACCTTTCCGGACTTCCAAGACGTTTTTCCGAGAAGCGAGCTGAGACACTTCCTCCTCATCGCCCGGATGATTGCCCCATAGCCCTGCTACCCGAGACTAGCCCTCCCCGGGGTAGGTCTACCGCTCTCCGTCCCCGAAACCGGCTGTCGGCCTAGGGTAGAAGAAAATCTCGAAAGGGGTTTCATCCCAAATCTACTTCTCGGCGGGTGCCGGATTTTTCTTTGGGTGGAGAAGAAAGATGGATCCCTGAGACCGTGCATTGACTCCCTGTCTAAAAAGTTCACCATCAAGAACCGGTACCCTCTGCCTTTAATCCCGGAACTCATTGACGGACTCCGGGGGGCCAAGGTCTTCTCGAAATTGGACTTGCGGGGGGGCATTTTTAAATCTCACCCTGGACCCGGGGAAGGCGACGAGTGGAAGCGGCCTTCAATACTCGTGATGGGCACTTTGAGTATTGGTAATGCCCTTCGGTTTTATGCAACGCTCCGGCCGTCTTCCAGGAATTTGTCAATGACATTTTCAGAGACCTCCTATTTGTCTGTTTTGTGGTCTACTTGGATGACATCCTGGTTTCTCACCCGATCTGGGTTCCACCAGTTACATGGGGCGCCAGGTCCTGAGACGCCTGCGCCGAGAAACCATCTATACGTAAACTGGAAAGTGCCCATTTCACCAGACCAGCCTCCCGTTCATTGGATTTCATAATCTCTGATACGGGTCTGCGGATGGACCCCCCCAAACTCTCTGCCGTTCTACATTGGCCCCGACCTGTTGGCCTGCGGGCTATAAACGTTTCCTGGGTTTCGCAAATTACTACGGCAATTCATCCGCACTTTTCAACGTTGGTAGCACCAATTGTGGCCCTTACTAAAAAACATGCCAACCCAAACTGTGGCCCGGCCGCCGAAGAAGCCTTTTCCAAGTTGAAGGGAGCATTCGCCTCCGCACCGGTGTTATCCCGGCCAGTACCGAGAAACCCTTCTTTCTGGAAGTGGACGCCTCTTCCATAGGAGTGGAGCACTGATAACCCAAAAGGGGCCCAAGGGCAAGACTCGGACCTGCGGGGTTTTTTTCCAGGACCTTCTCACCAGCAGAGAAGAACTAAACCATCGGGGATCGGGGAAAAATTTTAGCCATTAAACTTGCCCTAGAAGAATGGGGCCATCTCCTGGAGGGGGTGGCTTTCCGTTTATCCCGGAAATGAATATCTTCCTGCCCGTTTAAAATACAACATCCACTTCCGACCGGCAGAAAAGAACCTCAAGGCCGATGCTCTTTCCCTTGCCTCCGATGTTAGTGGGGAGGAAGAGGCGGCCCCACAACATATTGTACCCCCGGAACGTCTGATGTCTGTGGCTCCCACTAACCTCCAAGGTGTACCCCCAGGGAAGACCTATGTGCGCCCTGCGCTCCGGTTGAGGGTCCTGAAATGGGGTCACTGTTCCTGCATAGCCGGACACCCTGGGGTTCGAAGGTCTTGTTCGTTGATTTCCGGTTCTACTGGTGGCCTCGTTGTTAACGATGTAAAGGAGTTTGTGGGGGCCCGCACCACCTGTGCCCCCAAAAAAGTCACCTCGCCAAAGACCTGCCGGGATACTCCAACTCTGCCGGTGCCTAGCTTTCCCTTTGGGGCCATATTGCCAGGATTTCATAACCGACTTACCGCCCTCTGAAGGTAATACGGTCATTTGGGTGGTCACTGACCGTTTTTCCAAAATGGCTCATTTTGTTCCCTTGCCGGGCCTTCCTTCTGCGCTCGGCTCGCCAATATTTTTTTTAAAAAACATTTTCCGTCTGCATGGACTCCCCTTACAATAGTCTCGGACCGGGGAGTCCAGTTCGTCTCGAGATTTTGGGAGGCCTTGCTCGCTACTGCAAGTGGAACTGGACTTCTCCTCTGCGTACACCCCAATCCAATGGGCAAGTGGAGAGGGTGAATCAGGTCCTAGGGACTTATCTCCCCACTTCACTTCTGCCAAACAAGATGACTGGTCCAGTTACTACCTTGGGCGGAATTTTCGTATTAATTCCTGGACTCTGATTCCGCTGGGGCATCCCCCTTCTCCATTGTCTTTGGTCAGCATCCCCGCCCACCCTTCCACTGCCCTTGCCTCCTCCGATGTCCTGCTGTGGACAGTCTGGTCCGTGACCTATCCGCTGTCTGGGGGGAGACGCGCCAGTCCCTGCTTCAGGCCTGGCCCCTATGAAGACCCAAGCGGACAAAAAAAGAAGACCCCCTACTTCCTTTTTCCCCGGGGGGTAAGGTGTGGCTTGGTTTTTGCCCAAATATATCCGTTTTAAAATCCCCAGCTACAAGCTGGGTCCCGTTTTTTAGGTCCCCTTTTAAGTACTGAGGCGCATTAATCCTGTGGCCTACAAGCTCCGCTTCCTTCCGACCATGCGCATCCCAAACTCCTTCCATGTCTCCCCACTGAAGCCGTCACCCCTAACTGCTTTCCCCTTTGGTCCGTGGTTTCCCCGTCTCCCTAGCTGATTCCACCAATATTTTTGCCGTCAAAGAGATTTTGGCCACTAAGACGATTTGGGGAGATGGGTTTTTTTTGGTGGACTGGAAGGGTTTGGGCCCGAGGAAGGTCGTGGGAGCCGGAGGAAAAACATCCTGGATAGGGGTCTTTGTCTAAGTTTATGCGGGCCAGAAAGAGGGGAGGCTTTAAGGGGGGGGGTACTGTTACGGTGTCCTGCGACCCTGTGTCGGGTCGCAGGCACACCCCAAAGCCGCAGCACTTTCCCGTCCACGCTCCCGGTCCCGTCCTGGCGGCGCTCCTGCTGCCGGCCGGGTGCCGCGCGCCTCTAAGGGGCCGGGCCGCGGAGATTTAAAGGGGAAAGTGC
Organism: Phyllomedusa bahiana; assembly: GCA_025379985.1. Lineage (NCBI taxonomy): Eukaryota > Metazoa > Chordata > Amphibia > Anura > Hylidae > Phyllomedusa > Phyllomedusa bahiana. The sequence goes on along the minus strand of JAODAL010005942.1, from coordinate 81,287 downwards.
GCCAGTGATTGGTTCTCACCGGGCACAGGACCTATTTAAGCCCTGCCTCTTCCCCAGCACCTTTGCCGAATCGATAGTGCCTTGTGCCTGGAGAGGAAGCGTTCCAAAAATGTCTTATCCGTTTACTGTGTACCGTACCTTCTGCCTCCGTCCCTTGACCCCGAAAACCATTGCCGCCTGTCCTGACCTTCTGCCTGTCCCGACTACGAGCCTGCTTCACGATTTTGTACCACGCAACACCCCGGCTGCCACCGCAAGCAAGTCACTTCAGGGGTAGCGACCTGGTAGTAATCCGCCGCCAGCAAGTCCATCCCGCTTTGCGGCGGGCTCTGGTGAAAACCGGACCTACTTAGATTCCGTTCCCTGGCGTGGCTTACTTCATCGCTTGTGGTGGTCCAGAGGATCCACTACCACATCCGTAACACTGCAATTGCTAATTGCCAAACCTGCAACCTTGATTATCATCTTAAGGCTTTTAGACATTTTCAGTATATCATAATATTTGCATATCAACACCTGACTATGTAAAATAAAAGGGGTCATCCCTTCTGGAAAACAATTCTCTAAACTAAGGTCTGTAAGTTATTAGCTTTTATGGCCGGGAAGATAACTGCTGTAAAGGAGAAATGCACGATCATAATGAGCCCTACACTAACTTCTCGTATCATTTTATCTGGTCTAGCAGGAAACCACCATTTTTTATGTCTATGGGCTATACCAAATAGTATTGTTCTAACACAGGCATCTTCAAACTGCAGCCCTCCAGCTGTTGGGAAACTACAACTCCCATCATTCCCACTGTTATAGATTATATAAATGCTTGATGGGAGTTGTAGTTTTCCAACAGCTGGAGGGCTGCAGTTTGAGGATGCCTGTTCTAAAAGGACAACATCTTTAACTAATCAAAAGACAGTATACATTATTAGATACAAAAAAGTTACCATAATCAAATATTACACTGTAAGAATGATAACAACATTGCAGACAATAGACTTTGTACTTTATTATTTATGACTGGTATACTTACTTACAAATACACATAAAAAAATATATATAGGAAAAAAAAAAAGGAAAAAAAAATGATATATATTCATATATTATATTAAAATATATATATATTTAAAATATTTATATATATATAAAAAACACATATATAGAATCTAAATGTCATACAGATTTATATAGTGTGGCACACCAAAGACACTTGAGGTCTTTTTCATGGATTCACATGTTGCTTATTGGATACCTGTAGTGTACACTGAGATCACACAGAAAGTCTGGGTATATCCTAGGTTTAAAATTATACAAAAATGAGCTAATGACAAATATAAAAATTGTATTGTGGTGTTGTAGCATACCAGTTTCCATGTGAAGGAAGAACACCCCATAGATCTAATCCATCTTCAGTTAAAGTTCCAGTCTACAATAAATGAACACAGAGTTTACTTGAGTTCCTGTATATTTTCATTTTAATGTTCTATTTACTAAATCTTCATTTTGTATAAAATTCAAATGCAAGGTGACTTCTCAAAATAGTATAATAGAATTAGTAGAACTAATATAATATATTACAAATGGAAAATGTCTTACCTTATCAAAGCAGACAATGTTCAACCTGCCACACACATTTATTCTTTGGGGGCTGATGCAGAAAATTCCTTTCTTCTTGAGTCTCCTTTGTGCATACATGATACCTGTGGATAAGGCAGCTGACAATGCTGGAGGTACAGCCGTAGTGATAATAATTAAGGCTTTTATTAACACTTGAGTGGTAGACTCCTACAGTTTAAGAAAGTACAATAATTTATTATAATGCATACTTTCAGGTTTAAATACGAGTAAGAAACCAACATTCCCTCTAAGTAAAGCCCAACATGCATGTTTGTAGGGGATTAAGGAGGAATAACTGTTGATTGAAAGACCATTCATCCAACAGTTATTAAATGTTTGTAGCCACTTTTGAAATTAAAAGGTTTTATATACAGTATACTATAATGTAGAAATATCCACATTAGTATTGCATTGGGATTTATCAGGTTTTTAGGATATAATTATTTGACTAGGATTGCTAAAATCTCTTTCAATACATTCTGCACATGGCAATAGAAACACTAACATACAACAGTTTCAGATGATGTTTTTTAACTGTTGATACATAAACCACCGCATTGGAACATTTCCAAAAAGTTTCAAATCTTCTGAAAGTACAGCTTTACATGTTAGGCCATGTTCACACGGCTTAAAATGGGCCGTATTTCAGTCCGTAATTACGCGCCGAAGTGCGCAAATTACGGGCTGAAAACGGCCCATTCATTACGGTAATCCACAGTTCTCATAGAGAACTATGGATTACGTCTCCTCTCCATGCTCGGCGAATCCGCCGCGCGGGGAGAGAAGTGACATGGCACTTTCTAGCGGCGTATACGCGCCGCTAGTAATGATTGTCTATGGGCCGGCGAAGTGACGGCCCCCCGCTCCCTCCCGCCGCTCCCGCCCCGCCCCCGGCCACACGGCTTAACTGCGGGACGTAATTACGTCCCGCAGTTAAGCCGTGTGAACCTAGCCTTACTGTTATATACTTGTTACGGCCCCCACTTGTTTTTTGATTACCCCTTAGAATGTCCACCTAATGTGTTAAATGCTATTAAGATAAAGCCACTTGTAGCAATAAAAAATCAATGGTTGGCCTGTAAAATAGCAGAAATCAAATATAGGGAATAGAGAAATTGAGGGACCTGTTAACTTTACCTTTTGTAGGACAAAGACAATCACTGTGTAGATTGTTCCAATTATGGCAACAGTTGCTAGAACCATTAGAAATCTGAAGGCATCTCTGTACAGTTTAAAATTCATGGGTTTTGGATACAAGATAGATCTAACCAAATCACCTTTGGCTGTATTAAATCCTGTGGATGCCAAAATTTATGTGAAAATCTACATTTTGTTTTATTTTTCAATATTTATTAATATTTATTATATTTATTTTTTTAAAGTGCAGATAAATGTAGTGCTCTAATTCCAAAGTACATGCATTGTTAGTTTAAAAAAAAAAAAAAACCTTAGGCCATGAACCCACGGCATGGGTATTCAGACGGTTTTTCAGGCGGTTGCGGTTTTGCAGACCGCTTGAAAAAAACGGCCGAAAATGAGCACAATGGGCTCCTATGGAAAACCCGTGCAGCAGCCCCCACTGCACAGGTTTTCCGCCCGCGGACCACCTGCGACACTTTCTACAAACACATTCTTCCGTCCGGTTTTCGGACGGAATCTGTGCATGTGGGGACGGCCGCAAAACAGGACAAATACTGGTCGGATAAACCGACCGGTATTTGTCCCTTGCCGTGGGGATGCAGCCTTTGGCTAATAGCAATAGCTTTGATTTAGGTAACATTATTAATATTGGTATATATTTTACTTACCAGTTCTTTGGACAACAGCCTTTACTTTCTCCTGGCCTGTGGACTTGGTTTGAATTACCTCTGTTCCACAAAAAAGTACATGCCTTTTGTAGTCTTCTCCACTATGTAACTTCCATGGCATGGTATTATCATTATGAGGAAGAGGTGTCTTAGAGACAGGAATGCTTTCACCTGATATTTTATAACAGTAATGTAAACATATTGTTTGCACTTTCAATTATTGTTTTATAAATTCTTCTTGGGTTTTTCACTGGCACATAAGATATTAAATATTTTCTATGCTGAAAAGACAATTTCCAAGTTATGTAATCCACAGCAGAGGGGCATCACTATTTAAGGCTCTGTTCCAATTGTTTTTTTTGCCATTTTTATAATAGTTTCTGGTATTTTCTTATGATAAAAGTAGTATAGTCTGAAGCTTTTTGCAGCAAGAAATACAAACACTCATAAAGAAATTCAATGAAGCATAAAAGAAAGTCAATTGATTCCATCACAAATGATCAGTAACTGAAATGGATCCAGCATATATATCTGTCTTGCCTCTATGATAAAAGGTTCTTGGTAAAATTAATACAATTCCTTAGCTATTTACATTGTTTGAGTAGTTTTTTTTTACTTTTTCTACTCTTATTGTGGGTTTCTTATTAGATATGATACCTGTGAGCATGCTTTCATTCACAATGCATCCTCCACTGATGAGAATGGCATCACATGGAAGGAAAAGCTTCTTTCTCGTAAGGACAATTACGTCACCTGGCACCAACAGGGGGTTCTACTTTTTTTAACTCTGCAAAATAATAAAACAGGAAATATTAAAAGAAATCAAAATAAAAATAGAAATGCTCATTTTATTAAAATTCAGAAATATATATAAAAAAACTCTAATAAATATTTTTTTAAAACAAAAAAATTGTTCTATAACACTACTATAAAGTTAAATAATGTAGAAAATCATAACCCTTCAAATGTGATTTGCTATTATCTGCTAAGCAGCCTGTGTGTCACTGTCAGGCAAAGTTTCTGGCTGAAGATACTCATATGGTATGTGATGGAGCATATTGTTGAATACCTTTTTTATGCCTCTGTATAAAATTGGAGATACAAGACAGACCTATACAATAAAGAGAGTGTTACAGCTTACCACTCCAAAAATGATATCAGCTGAGGATTCCTAACGTGCTGCCGTTCCACCTTAGAACAGTACTATAGCAGGCAAAGGTTGCTATATTACTGACTTGTAAAACACAGCTGAGTAATATGGCTGTCTGCATAAAGCACAGTAACAATTTTAACAGCCCACAGAGAAATAGACTTAATAGATTTAGGCTCCCTGGTGTTTTTTATTTTCTATTTTAGATAGAAATTTAAATTGTTGCCATGGTATTTCAGGTAAGGTATGTTTTTTAGGCCTCTCAATAAATTGTGCATATACTAAGATGAAGGCTTTCAAATGCATAGAATTAGACAGATTTATGTTGTAGAGAAATACTTTTTATGTCATACCCATTTTATTGACCTAATATACACTACTTTGTAATTCTTAAAGAAGCATACCTCCATTTTTTTGCCGTATGGTGACCTTAATGCTGTTATTGGATTCTACCAGGTCATGAAGCTTTACAGATTCCTTTGGATAAAATTGATAAATTATATTTACATTTTTGAAATAAAGAATTGCATATTTTTATGTAGATCGTTCTACAGATCACTCTACAAAATAAGAACCTGTTGCTGTCACTTGAGAGGACAGAACCTTATTTTTTTTTTCCTTAGTGTACAGCATTTAACACATTTTACCACTTATTATTATTATTATTTATTTTAAAGTGCCATTGATTCCATGTACAAATCAAAGTAAATAGAAAAACAAAAATAACGCAAAATACACAAAAAAATGGCGTAGCCCAATTTTGACATGTTGACCATAGCTTATATAGGTTTAACTACCTGTCTAAGATCATGCACGGTAATATAATTAGAATAACCCATTGTCTTATCACAAGTAAAAGATGTTCTCTTGGCTAAAAACATTTCTTGGATTAGGACATTAGTTGCATAGGCATTGCTTTATATAGTGTTGCCTACCTTTCTAAGGTCATGCACTGTAAAAATTATGGATACAAGAGTCATTATGATCACAGCAATGGAATAGGCAATGAAGCCTACAACCAACCAAATGGTCAGACTGCACATTTCAAAGGCATAGAAAGGACTTAAAACCTGCAAAAAAATTGAAGACAAGAAAATAATTAGTGCATTATACCATGAGTCTTGACTGTTCTACTTAAAAAAAAAATATGAGCATGACATGAAAAAAAAATCAGTAAAACATTGTAATGATACCTAAATCAAATACCATCGTGAAACATAGGATATACTATTGTTGTACATCCTTTATTTTTATCTTGAGAAAAATGGGGGACAATCTATATACAGATAATAATTGATAATATAGATGTTCAATATCTAGTTGAATGTACAGTATGTGTGTTCTTATTTGTTACAATAGCTTTTGATTCCTGGAAAACCTACATTCAAACCAGATATTTGTATTAACTTGGTTTTAATTGAGTGGACTTCTAAGTACAACAAAGAAAAAAACTAAATACTACAATAAAAATAATGTTTGGACCTGGACTCTACCATGGGATTCCAAACTATCCTGACCCCATAGAGAAAAAAATATGAATCATTGTAGAAAGAAATTTCACTTTTCCCTAACTTTAGGTTGGGCTCTAAAAACCTTTCCTGTGCAAAATGTGTCTTGTCAGGGGTTATTATTTAAATGAAAAAATTTTTGATGAGTTTTGGTTTTTAATTTTGGGTTTAATTGAATGGACATTTTAAAAATTGGGTTCGTCACTTCGCCGAATTTCCATTCAAAAAACTTGGGCCCCCGAATTTTTGGGGAAATCTTTTAAAAAAAGTTTTCCAGTGCACAGAGCCTGCAGGGTGCTGTAGAACGCTGTGCAGCTTAAATATGAAGGGGGAGTTTGGGTTTTGGTCTTATACAATGTTGTTTTTAGTATGACATGACTGAGCCCCACTTTTAAAATGTTCAAATAAAATTTGGGCATTTAAGGGGGAAAAAAATGCCAAAAAACAAAGGGGGGAAAATGACCCTGAAAAAAGTCAGGCGGGCCAATTAAAAAAAAACAAGTGAGGGCTCAGGTGGAACTCGTGACAGTGTGGGGGGGGAGGCGGCACCCACAGCAGATGGGGTCAAAGGGGCCAATGAAAATTCGGGAGGGGGCAAAAACAGGAGAGGCCAAAATGGCACAATACAAGGGGGAAATTTGAGGGCACAACAGACAGCAGCAAGGTAGACAGGGGAAAAATAAAATTTCTGAGGTGGCAAAACTAGTAGGACAGAGTGGCACGGGGACAGAGGGGGAGTGACGGGGGCAGCAGCATGAGGTAGACAGTGGAACAATGACTTTTGGAGGGGGGTAAAAAACGGATAGGCCACAGGTGGCAAATGAAGAGAGGGGAGGTGAGGGTGAAGCGCAGAGGTCAACAGGGCCAATACTTCTGGAGGGGGCAAAAACAGTAGTAGCACAGATGGCACTATGACAGGGGGGGGGGGGTGACGGGGGGCATAGGTCGGGACAGTGGACAATGACATTCTGGAGGTGGAAAAACTGGAGTGGGCCCCACAGAGTGCAAAATGAAGAGGTGGAGGTGACAGCAGCAGCCAAGGGTCAGACAGGGGACAAGAAATTTGGAGGTGGAAAAACTAGTGGGCCCAGGTGGCACAATGCAGAGAGGGAGGTGAGGGGCGGCCCAGCGCATGAGGTCAAAGGGGGACAATGACACTGGGGGTGGAAAAAAAAGATAGGCCCCGAGGGGACTATCGAGATGGGGGGTGACGGCCACCAGCATGAGGTCAGAAGGGACAATGACATTTTGGAGGTGGAAAAAAACGAGTGGGCCAGGGGTGGCACAATGACAGGAGTGGGGCACAGCGCAGCACATGAGGTCAGCAGTGGAACAATAATTCGGAGGTGGCAAAAACTGGAGTAGGCCACAAGTGGCAATGACAAGAAGGAGGTGACGGGGGGCAGCAGCGAGGTAGACAGTGGCCAATGACATTTGGAGGTGGAAAAACAGTAGCAGGCCACGAGGGGCACTATGACAGGAGTGGGGGTGAGGCGGCACCCAAATGAGGTCAGACAGGGGCACATGACATTTGGAATAGAAAAAAAGGTGCAGGCCCACAAGTGGCACAATAACAGTGGGAGGTCACGGCAGGCAGCATGAGGTAAACAGGGCACAATAAAATTTGGGTTGCAAAACAGTATGGGCCCCACGAGGGGACTGACAAAGTGGGGTGCGGGCCCCGCAAGAGGTCAGGGTGGCCGCATTTGAGGGGGAAAAAAACAGTTGTAGGCACAAGTGGCACTATGAAAGGGGTGGAGGTGCGGGGGGCAGCAATGAGGTCAACGGGCAAAATGAATTCGGGGGGGCAAACGTGTAGGCCCACGGTGGCACAATGCAGAGAGGGAAATGCCGGGAGCACAAGGTAGAGGTGGACAATGAATTTGGAGTGGCAAAAAAAAGTAGGCCACAGAGTGGCATATGAAGGGGGGAGGTGACGGCGCGCACATGAGGTCGCATGGCACAATGCATTCGGGGAGGGGGCAAAAATGGATAGGCCACGAGTTGCCAAGACAGAGGGGGAGGTACGGCGGCAGAGCACAGCTAGGAAAGAGAGTGGCAAATGACCGTGTGTGACGGCCCCACAAAGCACAGCAGAAAGCGCAACAGAGGTCATAAAGTGGCACAATGACAGAGTGTGGGGGTGGGTGGCAATACCCCCCTAAAAAAGGGGTTTGGGTGGGAGGGAGAAATGTAAAGGATGTGTGGCACAGGGGGGGGCGGCCAGAATAGTGGGAGGCAGGTTTGAACCAATCTTTTCAATTTGGGGTGAGGCGATGGCTGATGTGTTGACCCTAAGGGCATTGGTGTGTGGAAATCCTGGCCGAATCCACACCTGATTCCCTCTTGAACAAAGCGGTCAGTCGTTCCACATTACCCTTGGACAAGCGGTGCACTTCTCCTGGTGTAACATGCCCCCCGCCGCACTGAACAACCCTCTGATGCCACACTTACTGGCCTTGCACTGACAGCCTTCACCAACACTACATCGGCAATGCGCCACACATCCAGTTTGGCTGCCCAGTATTCCAGCGATCTCTAACTGGGTGGCAGAGTCTTCAAAGTAGACCACCACCTGTTGTTCAGGGCTGCTCCAGGTCCTGCTGCTGCTGCTGCAACTGCCCTCCTCACCAGGCGGTGAAGGAAGCTGCTCATCAGTGACTCCAGAACTTAGGTTCTGCTCTGGAGCATGGTACTCTGCCCTACCCCTCCACCTTCCCCCAGCACTAGCAGTAGTACGAGAGCCTGAAGAACCCCCGGTCAACCAGTCAGAAGAGGACTATGCTGCACAAAGGCATGGCCAACTGACTACGTAGGCTTCCTGTAGTATTTTGAGTTTTGTCCTCCCTCTCAATATCTGGGAAAAAGCTCCCCATTTTGACCGTAAGCGAGGGTCCAATAGGTGGAGAGCCAGAATCATCCCTCTGCCGGATCTGACTATTTCGCTGTCACTAGCCACGGCAAAAATCAGCATGCTGCGCCATCTGCACAAGTGATCTCCGGGGGGCGCCCTGGCCTCCAACTCCACTGTATACTGCCATGTGCTTGCGGTAATCTGCCTCGTCTTCCTCATCTCCATCTACCTCTCCAGCTGCTCCTGCTCTCCTCTCTTGTCACCTGGTAGATAATCACTCATTTCACCAGAACAATGCTTCTCTTCCAATTCACTCCTCCTCCCCATCCCCCCCCCTCCTCCATTTCAGTCCCACCGGACTCATGTGGCCGCGAGATTAGTCGCCATGTCTCCAGTCCCCTGCCCAGACAGATATATTCATGTCCCCCTTTTCCAGGACATGAAGCAGTGAATGACGTTATTCAACAGAGTCCTTGGCGACTGACAAATAACGGCCTCATCAATGGCCATCACAAACGGGCGGAGTCACACATGAAGCTACCATCGCTGACACATCAAAGTTTACAACACAGGGGGGAGAACTCCTGTCCGCCGGGATCATCAAAAGATTGTTTAATGCCTTTCTCTGTTCATACAGTCCTCCCAACATGTACAGGCTGGAATTCCAATGGTGGCAACATCGCATATCAAAGTGTAAAATGGGGAGTCCGTTCTGCCGCTGGAACTCGAGGAGGGATTTCCTTGCTTTGTAAATGGATGCATTGCACATTTCCTGGCAAAATATTCAGAATCTGGGGTCTGAATATCTGTGAGACATCAGGAACATTTTCACAACCAGATTGAACACGTGCCCAATGCCGGGCCATGGTCCCATCCCTCCTCGGGCACGCGTTACACCATGTTACTACCCATTTACCCTCACCATTGGTTCTGATTTGCAGTTGGCGCGAGAAAGCCAACACACGGATTTCTGCTGCCAGCCGCGGAGCAGTTTCCTCCCCTGTGTGACTTCGTTCCCAGTCAAGCATGGTGTAGAACGCGAGACACCGCTGTGCCCTACACCCTGTGGTAATGATGGAGCAGTACTGTGAGAGAGCTGAGATGGTGGTGGTGGTGAAAAGGAGGGGGCGGGACCTTTGCCAGGAAGCCGCAGTTTGACAAACGGGAGGAGAAAGGTGCCGCTCCCTGTCCAAGTTTGTTGTGTACCTGGGCAGGTAGCACATACACCCAGTGGGCCTAAAGGACATGTACTGCCCGACCAAGTAACAGCTTCAGAGTTACCTTGCTGCCTGGCACCTTAGGAACAAACCGATAAGCTCAAGGACGGCCCACCTTCTTTCTACATATAATATGAAGGTGCTGGTACTGCCTTTTTGGCAAATAAATTACAGCTTCGAACTCTCCATCGTGGCTCGGCACAACCATTAGTTCTCAGAATGGTGCATAGACCACCATTTGGAATGGGAGGGACTGCAGCACTACCAACAACTTGGACAGGAGCAAAGGTCAAGCTTCTCACCTTAAGATGTTGGACGCATACTGTTTCTTCTTTGCACTCGACCATCGCAGAGCGACTGCTGGCTCCATGAGTAGCGAGGAGCAGGAGCATCTGTAAACCTGGAGATGATCAAAGGAGAAACAGCTCCCTTCCTGCAAGAGGTGGTGGAGCCTTGACTGACCTGCAATTGCATGCTTGCCCCTTGGCGCTGCTTCTGCTGTTGCTGCGGAGGCAGGATGGACCACCACATCTGATCAAAGTTTCTCCAGGCCACTGATGGGTGACGCTGCATGTGTGACGCAGGCCGAGGTAGCCAATGTAGCTCCCTGGCCACCTTCACGTTTTTTGCCTACAAGATTCACAAATAACCATATTCGCTTTCCTTCCGTGTCTAGCAAAGAACTGCCACCCTGCCGAGTATCTGGATTTTCAACACCCGCCAATGCACTGATTAACTACTGCCCCCCGCAGCCTTCTCCGCTGAGCCCCGGTGCCACTCACTTTTCATGGACCCTGCAAAGCGGTTTTCTACCCCGTGGCCACGTAGGCCCCCGACCTCACACTGCTGCTACCCGCTGACATCATGGCCACCCACCCCACTTGCTGCTGGCGCCGCCGTGCCGACCGCACAAGCTGACATCCCTCTTCCCCCACTCTTACCTTCATCTTCTGACAGATGATGAAAGCCTGAAGCCCTATGCCTCACCCACTCCCAAGGCGGTTTGGCTACATCATCTCTATTTGTGTATTCATCGTCACTTTGATCTGTCCTCACAACACTGGTCGTGGTATGCAGAGGCTGAACCCTCACCAGACATGACCTCCCATTCCAATACTCTCCACATCTATACATACCACCTACTGCAAGAAGCCGGGATATTGGCCCCATTTTCTATCGCTGCCAAGTACTGCTGACTGCACTCCTCAAATTGTTCATCCTCGCCCCGCTATATAGTGGCCTGAAGCCCAGACCACTATAGTAGAATCTCTGTCTGAGGGAACCCCGACATGGGACAGAGGCGGGTTGATGACAGGTGATGGCCGCTGACACCACACCCGCCATGTCCAACTAAGGTTGTGTCTGACATTCCCCACCGACTCTTGGCCTGTGGTTGTCAGATGCAATCTGTAGGAATGGATGACCAACGTCCAACCACTCCCAAGAACCATTGGGTTGCTGAACAACACACGACCGCTAGATGTACAGCGCAGTTGTGGCCTAACCGATGACCCCTGCTGTGACGTCCCCTTTGCTTGTGCTGCAACCTTTTTTTTTTTGCCTCTGCCACTCGCCAGGTGAAGAGCCTGCCACCCACTGTCTGACATACTGTTTGTTCTCAAAATAACAGACACTGTTTAGAAAGATACAGTATAAGCTTAAATACACACCCAGTATATGATTCAAATGAACCACTAAAAAGCTTGGGTAACCCTTGGATATAAATTGCGCGCTCCACAAAGAAAAAATCTGACAATTTGTATAGTGCCGTTTAAAAGCTCTTTTATTTTACTGAATAAAAAACACAAACAGGCTTAATTAAACCTTCGATATGAATTATGCAAACAGAATTTCTTCTGTGGCGGTGAAAAACAAGTTTCTTTTACAGAGTACAGCTGTCAGACAATGCATACTTAACCCCTGGATGTAAATTTACTCAAAAAACTTGAGCAACCAATACTACGCAGCTTTGTAGTGTGTTACAATGTCCGGTTTTCTAACGCTACACCAACAAGAAGAACAATGTAATTAAGTCTTCGCTTTAGTGAATTAGCTGCAGGAAAAAAAATCTTTTTTGGCGGTGAAAGAAGGTTTATTTTTCACCACAGCAGAAAAACACACCACGCTAATTAACCCCTGATGTAAAATTGCGCAAAAGAATTGATCAAACCAAAACTCGAGCTTTGGTAGCGTGTTAACTAGATGGCGTGTTTATCTAAGCGATACACAACAAGATAAAACTTGTAAATTACCGTCGCTTTGAATTATGCTAAAGCAAAAATGTCCTTTTTGCGTGAAATAAACAGTTTCTTTTAGTCACCACAGCAGCATGAACAACGCTAATTAACCCTGGATGTAAATTGCGCAAAAAAAATTGAGCAAAACCAAAAACTAATGATGCGTTTGTAGGCGTGTTACAATGGCGTGTTTTCCTACGCAACAACAACAAGAGTAAAACCTTGTAATTAACTTCGCTTGTGAATTATGCTACAGGAAAAATGTCTTTTTTTTGTGGTGAAATAAACGTTTACCTTTTAAATCACACCACAGCAGCAAACAGTATCTTAATTAACCCCTGGATGAAATTGCGCAAAAGAATTGAGCAACCAAAAACTACTAGCTTTGTAGCGTGTTACAATGGCGTGTTTTCTACGCTACACAACAAGAGTAAAAACTTGTAATTAACCTTCGCTTTGTGAATTATGCTACAGGAAAAAATGTCTTTTTCTTTTGGCGGTGAAATAAACGTTTTTCTTTTAGTCACCACAGCAGGCAGATACATCACTTAATTAAACCCCCACTGGATGTAAATTGTGCCAAGAATTGAGCATCGAAAATTACGAGCTTAGTACTGTGTTACAATGGTGTGTTTCCCTACCGACAACAACAAAAGTAAAACTTGTAATTAACCTTCTCTTGTAGAATTATGCTACAGAAAGTGGTCTTTTTTGGCGGTGAAAGAAACTTATCTTTTAGACACCATAGCAGCAGAAACGACTTGCTTAATTAACCCCTGGAAAGTAATTGCGCAAAAGACTTGAGCAACCAAAAATAACGAGCTTTTAGCGTGTACAAATGGCGTGTTTCTACGCGACACAACAAGAGTAAAACGTTAATTAACCGTCCGCTGTGAATTATGCTACGAAAAATGTATTTTTTTTGCGGTGAAATAAACGTTATTCCTTTTAGGCACACCTACAAGCAGTAAACAACGCTTAATTAACCCTGGAATTAAATTGCGCAAAGAAATTGAGAAGCAACGTACAACAACGAGCTTGTAGCGAGTTACATGCGGTGTTTTCGCTACGATACACAACAAGATAAAAATTGTAAAAAACCTTCGCTTGTGAATTATCTACAGGAAAAAAGTCTTTATTTGGCGGTGAAATAAACATATCTTTAGTCACCACAGCGAGCAGACAACTCTTATTAACCCCAGGCATTGTAAATTTCGCAAAAAATTGAGCAACCAAAAACTACTATCTTGTACGCTGTTACAATGGCGTGATTTCTACCTACACAAAAGACAAACTTGTACATTAACCTACGCATGTGGAATAAGCTACAGGAAAAATAGTCTTTTTTCTTTATTTTTTTTTTTCGGCTTTGAAATAACGTTTTCATTAGGTCACCCCACAGCTGGCAGAACCATTGCTTAATTAACCCCTTTATGTAAATTGCAGCAAAAAGAATTGAACAGCACAAAAATGAAGTGTGGAATTTGTATTGTAAAAACGCTGTTCTTCTATAAATGAATACAACAGAACAGGCTATAGATTCCACCCTTGGATATTCAATGATGGCTGTGAGCAGATACAATAAAAATGTATATCAGCTGCACGGTGACACACACAGGACATCAATCCAATACCCCACAAATCAGATTAGAACATAATAGAAAGCATTCTCTGGGGGGGCGTGTCCGTCTGCTGTAAACCCAGATGCCGCTTATCCAAGAGCTCTGGCAGCCCCAGTGAAATGGACACTCGAAACGGCTTAAACTGGCCGGCGCAGCGACAACACAAGCAGCAGAAAAGTGAGGACAGAGATCTCCGGCAACACCCGGTTAAAATCTAGGCCGTTTTTTATCCTGGCGCGGACAGGAGTGATGAAAGTTGCGGCCTTTGAGGACGTAGAGAGAGGCACAGCGCATCTACACGGGAGAGGCGCGCCACAATGAGAAAGCCCTCGAACGGACGGGAGACCCTAGCGGCGGAGGCAGACTGCAAGACCCGTACTTTTTGACGGAGCTACTCATCCCGAGCCGGGGGGATTTGGGGGGGTGGCCAAAACCTCAACGCAAGAGGGGTCGCCTGACAGGCCCCGGGATGCGCATACCACGGGTATCTAGGAGACCAGGTCACGAGAACGCAGAGGTCGCAGCCAGCCAGTTGACGATCACTCATCAGGGGATAGCTCTCCTTTAAAACACCGCCCTGACTGCCACAATTGTGTTAGTCCTCAGGATTCCCCGCTGACCAAGTGTAGGCCCTTGTTTAGACTGGAGGTGGCCGCTTAAGCCTCATAGCCATTTAGGCACGGCTGTTCACGCTGCGCTTTGGGACACTGCCATCAAGGAATAACGAGCTGGATCCATTGCTGCATAACATATCTGGCCCTCCTGCAGTAATTATTACCGACGTGCGGCCGTCTCTGTTCTCTCCCAGTATCATCAGCGAATGCACTTCCGAGCACAAAAGGCCCGCATAACGTAACGCATAGGCTGACAGAAATGTCTCCCTGAACAACCGATCCAACACACCGGCCCGATCCCCCACATGAAAGAATCTGCCTGTTGTCCGCAATCCTCTATCTGCTAAACGCTGATTGCACCTGAAGACAATCCAGATCCATGTTTGGGAGAGTATCATGCTCACTGGAGATGGGGGGAATTGTCCTCCAGGACGCACTGAGGATATGACTGTACAAGCTTACCTAAAAATCCATTACCTACTAAAGAAAATTTAAAAGGGTCTAGTTAGGGAAAGTGAAGGAGGCTGTAAGAAAGAGATTGCTGCCCCCAAAACAAGCTTCACACAAAGGTAGACAGAATTGATAACTAAGAACCCCATGATGAGACCACGAAATCCACATTTACATCCCGGTTAACAACCAACCCCAAAAGCCTTGCGGGAGACCTCCTCATCTTGAGGACCTTAAAACCGGGGGAGGGGAGAAATAAAAAACCAAATTTTAAAAAGGGGTCAAAACGGAATCCAAGGAGAAAGAAGATTCCCCATTTGCAGTTTTAAAAGAGGTGTTTAACATCTTTTGGGCGAACCAGCTCCCAAAATCACATAAAACTTGACAGAGCACATGGGGCCTTGAGGGAAAAGGGACTAACTGGAAACCCAAAAGGGATGTATTCCCTGCGTCCAAGTTTTTTTTTCCGTCAAAGAAGAATTAGTCCAACTAACTACAAAAAGAATGAAAATACGGGGAAAAACCCAATCCACCTACCCCGGATCTTGCCGGGGCTACACTCCAAAAATGTCGTTGTTTTGGGGCCTCTTCTTTCGCTCCTTAAGGAGGGTGGAACCCATACCGGGGGATTTTTTTTTGCTGAGGGCGACTAAAAATGGCAAAAATCTTGTCCATCCAACCCATGCGGCCCCTTCCGTCATTTTGTTCGGACTTGGGCTTGGTGACCCCGGACATCCCGGACTGGGAACTAGGGACACCAATCCCGGCCCCTCCACCGGTCTGGAGCCAAGTCCAGAAGCGGAGAAAGCACCCACCCACACCCAGATCGCCAAGATCTCCGGCCAGGGAGCCCCCGATACAGATCTTTTTGGTTTTCTCAAAGGGGATTCACTATGCCCTACCCCTTGCCCCCCCGGGATTTTTGCCAATAGTTTCATTACCATAAATTTTTTTAAATGCCTCTTACCTAGTGTCCTGTAAGGAAGGAGAGGCTCCTTTTCCATTCCCCTTCCCTTCTCCCTTTATCTTTCCCTTCCCCTTCCCCCCCCCCCCCCTTTTTTTTTTTTTTTTTTTCTCCTTCTTTCCCTTTCCCTCTTTCCTCTCCCCATCCTTCTTTCCCACTTCCCGGATCCACCCTCCCCGTCTTCCTTCTCTCCCTCTTTATCTATCTCACATAAGGGCCGAGTTCTGGGAAGCATCATTCGGCGCACCGACAGCTTTCCCCACTCAGGGGGCCTACCAGATAGGCCTCTCCCACTTGTGTGGTAGTTGCCCACTTTTCGAGCTTGCACCTCCCCCGGGTTAGCAACCTGGTGTACCTATAGGGGGATCCTGCCATGGGCGTCACTCTTTTTTTTTTTCCATGCTTTTTCAAGTTTTTCTTAATGATTTTGTTTCCTCCCCCATCCCTGGTGTGTCTTGTTGGGCCCTTTTCCTCCTTTAGAGACGAGAGCCATGATTGGGTTCCCCCAGCTTACCTTCCCCATGGCAAATTTTATATCAATTAACATAAGGTCTTAATTCTGACGAAAGGGGGCGCTCCGACCGAACTGAAGTCTTCAAAGCTGACATAGTTTCGTGCAGGAACGCACTTTGATAAAGGGGGAAGCTTCTTTTTGTAAAGGGGCAAAAACCCACTGCTTAGCCCCTCCAGTCCAGAAAGAGCGGGGGTGCTATCCTGCCTCTAAAATGCCTATCCAGGTCCAGCAGGCCCACTCAGCCCAGGTAGATATAAAATTCCCTTCAGGGTCTTCTGGGGGATCCCCAATATTCATTAATCTAATGGCCTAATGCTCCCAATATTTTCTTAAACGGGTCCTTAAGGGGTTTAAACCATTACACCCTTTTGTGTTTGGTTGGGGGGGGACTTTTAATGTCCTTCCTCTTTTTTCCATGGATAACTTCAGAAAAAAGACACACCACTATCCCGAACACAAAGGGGGCTTTCTAGAAGTTTCGTAAACTGATTCCTCCCTGCTTGTTTGACTCGGGGTTCTCCATCCCACTGAGAAGGCATTCTCATTTTTTTCCCCCCCCCCATGGGTCCCCACACCCGCATTGATTTTTTTTTTCGGGAACATTTTTTCCCTGAGGATACCAACGGGATGTGGGGGCCATCCATTTTGGGGACCACGCCCCGGTGACCCCACCCTAACCCTGGGATTTGGCGGTATAAAAGTCCAAAGAGTTTAAACGAAAGTTTAATTTAAAAAAATTTGGGTTCCCGAAAAAGGTGAGGTCCCCTCGTGGAATACTTTCAACTAAGAGGGGTCGGGGTCATCGGGGGGTAACAGGGGAAAACATAAAACTGATCAGGGGATTTTTTTTGGGGGCCCTGACTCTCGATTAAAAAGGACGGGGCACAAATGGGTACGCTCACGCAACAACTGAAGGAATTAGAAGCTAAGTTTTCTCAACAACCCCCAGAGAAACTTTCCACGCATATAGCGTGCGAAATCAGCTAAAGACCCTGGCAATGGGCGGAACGGGGAACTGCTGAAAGTATTTCCGACAAAAAATTTATGACAAAAGGGGGAAAAAACCCCAACCCTCTGGCTAGGCATTAAAAACGAATTAACAGGGAACCCCCCATCCCCGAAAACCGCTCACACCCGGTAAATGACCCAAAGCCTGTCCTGCGCCTTTGGGATTATTTTTCCCCTCTTTAAATCTTTTTCCCGACACCTTGCCCCCCAATGCGATTTATAGACTGATTTATTAAGGGATTTTTTTGGGAAATGTAACCTTCCCAGACTTCCTCCCAAAACGGGGCGGAGCTTAAAAACCCCGATATCTTTGGAGGAAATCGAAGGGTTTAAAGTTCCTAGGGCAAGGGCCCCCCGGCCGGATGGGCTGACATACTTTTAATTAAACAAACCTTTTTTTTCCCCACTATCGGGTTATTACACTCTGTATAACTCGTTCCCACAGGTTCCCCAAACCGGCCCTATGTTCCATTCATATTCACTCTCATCCCCAAACCCGACAAGACAGACGGGCCCACGAATTACAGACCCCAAAAAGCCCCCGCTAAATTCAGATTTGAAATCTTTACGAAACTTCTGGCGGAACGCCTGGCCCCCCGGGTCCCCAGCTGATCCAAAAAACAGGAGGGGTTTTGATGGCAACGGCCCGACAAACCGAAGGGCCGGGTTTGCTAGAGTTGCAACAGGGGAAGATCAATTGGCTCTATTTTTTTTACTAGACGCAAAAAATGTTTGATCGCTTATTGGTCCTTTTTGTTCACAGCCTGGGGGCCTATGGTCTGCAGGCCCTTATTTAAAGCGGTGCATAGTAAAATAAAATCCAAATGCCACAAACCGATTGCCCCATAGTATGTTGGCCCCCTTTTTTTCCCATCTAATGGGGCTCGGCGGGTTTCCTGCTCCCCCGCTCCTATTCGTAAGTCCATTGAACCCCTGGGAGGCAATTCGAAAGAATCCAACAAACAAGGGTGGGAGTACGCAAAGGGAATACAAGCTTTCCCCTGTTCGCCGAATAACCCTGTCTCTGTCCTCCCCACATAGACCTTCCAATTACATCTTTGTTACGAACTTTGGTAGGCACTGGATAAGGTGAACACGAAAAAGAAAAGAAACTTTGCCCATTAACAAACCAAGGCTCAGAAAACCCTCTCACAGCCAAAATTCCCTTTTAACGGAAAAAAGATCATAAAATACTTTTGGGTTTAAATTGACAATTCATACCACAGTAACAGACAAAACATCCCCTTATTCGCGAAATTAGGAAGTTATTGGACCAAAGCAAATTTTCTACCTCTTTCTTGGGTTTTTAAGGGTTTGGGCTATTAAAATGGCGATCCTCCCTAAACTGCTTTATTTCTTTGAATCCCTCCCAGTACAGGTGCCTCTGCGGGAGCTCAGGGCTTTACAGTCGGCTATAATCCAGTTTATATGGGCACGGCGGCGACATAGAGTACCGAAGAGTGTTCTATTAGCACCAAGATTGGCGGGGGGCCTAGGGGTTCCAGACATAATTAAATATTTTTGGGCTACTCAACTACGGAGAATTCCGGGATGGTCGTCATTGTACGCATATACAGTTTGGGTAGAGATTGAAAAACTTTGGCTGGCCCCTATTCACCCTAACTCTTTGCTGTGGAACACCTCGGAAGTGCAACTGGATAGAAAGCTATTGGGCCCCATGACTCTTTTGAGGGACGTGTGGCGAATATGCTCCAAACATTTCTCCTTGTGTTCTGAAGCCTCGCCAATGACATCTTTCCTGTTTCACCCCCTTTTACCGGATAGCTTGTCAACGGCCAGTTTTAAACCCTGGTTTGATAATCGACTATTTAGGTTTGCGGATATAGTTAACTTTAGAACTAGGAAACTAATGTCCTTTGAAGAGATTCAGACATCCTTCCAGCTGTCAGACCAGGGGTTTTACTCATATCTACAAATTGGCCATTTTATGCGCCAGGTACTCCAGACTTACAGGGTATCAACCCCAACTAATTTTGAAAAGATCTGTAAAGCTGGCACATCTACCAAGGGACTCATCTCGGCCATTTATCAGATGTTATGTGTCCCAGACCCAGAGAATCCACCGAGACATAAGTATATGGACCGCTGGGATAGGCACGTGGGAATGAACATTCCTCTAGAAGAATGGAGGACCATCTGGAGGAGAGCGTCTAAGACATCCATCTGCGTGCTGTATAAAGATACCCAGTACAAGATCCTGTACTTTTGGTACCATACGCCGATGTTGATACATAAATTCAATCCTACGGTCTCCGACCACTGTTGGAGAGGTCAGAATGGGGGAGCACATCTCTTTCACATTTACTGGGAATGTGTGTTAATTCAGCCTTTTTGGACCAGAGTGCGGTATCTCCTACATAAGGTGCTGGGCTCGCGTTTTTCTTTGGATCCAAAGCTTTTCTTATTGAATCTGACACCCCATCCTGTGGGCAAGGCTGAGATGCAGCTGGCCCTGCATATTTTGACAGCAGCCAGATGCCTGATTGCTAGATGCTGGAAATCCCCCCTTCCTCCCTCTGACGATGATTTTATTAAACGGATACAGGATGTACGCAGAATGTAGTATCTTACAGCTCTCCTCAACAACCAGATGGATAAGTTCCTGAAGATCTTGAAGCCCTGGGATACCCATGTGATTCAAATTGGTATGGCTTAACTGGCACTCTCGGGATGATGAGGAATGGTTCCTACCCCACTGTTTGTCTTTTGTATCTCCCTCTGTGTTTCTGTCCTGTCTTGATGGTTTGTCTTAGTATATAATGGTTATCACTGTGATTATTTGTTCCGAACCAAAGTCACGAGTGTATTCCTTTAATATTACATCTGTGGGTACCTAAGGTTTTTGGTTAATACTCAACCATGGTTAACCCGATAGGTTTCTACTAGTTAGGATACCAATGGACAAATTCTGTTTTTCTTGAGCTAATCTCCAGTAATAGTAGTGAAAATTAAGAAAAGAAGTCGGGGACACATGTCTATGCATAGGAGGTTTTTCTTGTTTTTCTTCTAGATAGCTCCTGCGGTCCTCATTTATACAATTTATACATGTTATGATTGTCTTAGTGTACTGTGAAAATTTTTTCCATATACGCTGGTTGACTTTCTGTGTTACTCCAATAAAAATACAGTTATACAAGAGAAGCAGTCTCTGAGACAAGATGAGACACCCCCCAAAAATCGCTGTATAAAAATGAGTTCTTTAGTATCAGCTATCATAAGCAGCCGCGGCAGCACCTCCCTAATCAGTACAGTGAGAGCGGTATGAGCTCCCAGCGTTGCGCCCGGACTTATATAGTGCGGTGACGTCACAGAATCCCGCCGGTCTCTGATTGGCTTCATCTCTGCACATGTCATGCAGGCTATGCCCTTCTTTCTCCCAGAGTTCTTTGCCCCATGTAACGCCATGTGCTCGCAGCCATTTTATCAATCAAAAGCACACTTCGTTCACCCGAACAGGGCAGTTCCTAGGCTAAATTTCACTCAGGGTGAGGTGAAGAAATTTCGGGGCCCCCCCCCCCCGGGAACATAATGTGCCACAATGAAACACAGTGCATCACCATCAACCAAATCTAAAATATACAAAAAGCTTTACCACAATCTGCTACATATAAAATTACTAGATAATAGTCATACAGTTACCAAATAACACTGCTACACCAACCAGAATCCCAAGACCACTAAGACCACATATCACCAGCACACAGTGACCGAATAATACTACCACACCATGACCACATATCACCACATAGTGACCAAATACAGCAACACCGTGACCACATATCACCAGCACATAGTGACTGAATAATATAAACTTACCATTACTGAATACAAACCATTATACTTCAAACAATATTACCAGCATACAGTGGTGGATACCTGCTGAACACAGGCTCTGCACACATATAAATGGTTACAGTAAAGATATATCTAGTGACTCACAGGAGACGTCTCTGAAGAGTTGTTCTCTTTCTCTTCTTCTTCTCCTCCATCTGTCCCAGACGCCATGACGACTACTCCCGACTCTTCACTGTAAAATTTACAAAACAAATATCTTAAGACTCCTCCCTTTATCAGCATTTTCCAACCAATTCCTATCTCTATACAAACTCCCCATCTATAGCATCTCATATGGTAGCCATGTAATAGCCCCTGTAGCCACGTAGTAGCCCCCTATAGCCAGGTAGTAGCCCCCTGTAGCCAGTGATACCCCCTGTAGCCAGTAGATGCCCCCTATAGCCAGTTGATGCCCCCTGTAGCCAGTTGATGCCCCCTGTTATCAGTAGATGCCCCCTGTTATCAGTAGATGCCCCTGTAGCCAGTGATACCCCCTGTAGCCAGAGATGCCCCCCTTGTAGCTAGTGTGCCCCCATTGTAGCCAGTGATGCCCCCTGTAGCCAGTGATGCCCCCTGTTATCAGTAGATGCCCCTTTAGCCAGTGATGCCCCCTGTAGCCAGTAGATTCCCCCTGTAGCCAGTAGATGCCCCTGTAGCCAGTAGATGCCCCCTTGTAGCCAGAGATGCCCCCCTGTAGCCAATGATGCCCCCCTTGTAGCTAGTGTGCCCCCATTGTAGCCAGTGATGCCCCCTGTAGCCAGTAGATGCCCCCCTTCTAGCCAGTGATGCCCCCCTTCTAGCCAGTGATGCCCCCCTGTAGCCAGTGATGCCCACCCCTGTAGCCAGAGATGCCCACCCCTGTAGCCAGTGTGCCTCCATTGTAGCCAGTGATTCCCCCCCTGTAGCCAGTGATCCCCCCCTTGCAGCCAGTGATGTCCCCCTTGCAGCCAGTGATGCCCCCCTTGCAGCCAGTGATGCCCCCATTGTAGCCAGTGTGCCCCCATTGTAGCCAGGATGCCCCCATTGTAGCCAGGATGCCCCCATTGTAGCCAGGATGCCCCCATTGTAGCCAGTGATGCCCCCCTTGTAGCCAGTGTGCCCCCATTGTAGCCAGTGTGCCCCCATTGTAGCCAGGATGCCCCCTTGTAGCCCGTGTGCCCTCATTGTAGCCAGGATGCCCCCTTGTAGCCAGTTTGCCCCCCTTGTAGCCAGTGTGCCCCCATTGTAGCCAGTGTGCCCCCATTGTAGCCAGTGATGCCCCCATTGTAGCCAGTGTGCCCCTATTGTAGCCAGTGTGCCCCCTTGTAGCCAGTGTGCCCCCTTGTAGCCAGGATGCCCCTATGGTAGCCAGTGTGCACACTTGTAGCCAGGATGCCCCTCTTTTAGCCAGTGTGCCCCCCTTGTAGCCAGGATGCCCCCATTGTCGCCAGGATGCCCCCTGTAGCCAGTAGATTCCCCCCTTGTAGCCAAAGATGCCCCACTGTAGCCAATGATGCCCCCCTTGTAGCTAGTGTGCCCCCATTGTAGCCAGTGATGCCCCCTGTAGCCAGTAGATGCCCCCCTTCTAGCCAGTGATGCCCCCATTGTAGCCAGTGTGCCCCCATTGTAGCCAGTATGCCCCCATTGTAGCCAGTGATGCCCCCATTGTAGCCAGGATGCCCTCCTTGTAGCCAGGATGCCCCATTGTAGCCAGTGATGCCCCCTTGTAGCCAGTGTGCCTCCATTGTAGCCAGTGATGCCCCCCTTGCAGCCAGTGTGCCCCCATTGTAGCCAGTGTGCCCCCTTGTAGCCAGTGATGCCCCCTTGTAGCCAGTGTGCCCCCATTGTAGCCAGTGATGCCCCATTGTAGCCTGGGTGCCCCCATTGTAGCCAGGATGCCCCCCTTGTAGCCAGTGTGCCCCCTTGTAGCCAGTGATGCCCCTCTTGTAGCCAGTGATGACCCCCATTGTAGCCAGTGTGCCCCCATTGTAGCCAGTTTGCCCCCTTGTAGCCAGTATATGCCCCCTGTAGCCAGTAGATGCCCCGTAGCCAGTAGATGCCCCCTTGTAGCCAGTAGATGCCCCCTTGTAGCTAGTAGATGCCCCCCCATTTAGCCAACGATGCCCCCCTTGTAGCTAGTGTGCCCCCCTTGTAGCCAGGATGCCCCCTTGTAGCCAGGATACCCCCTTGTAGCCAGGATACCCCCTTGTAGCCAGTGTGCCCCCCTTGTAGCCAGTGTGCCCCCCTTGTAGCCAGTGTTGCCCCTCTTGTAGCCAGTGTGCCCCCATTGTAGCCAGTGTGCCCCCCTTGTAGCCAGGATGCCCCTCTTGTAGCCAGTGTGCCCCCCTTGTAGCCAGGATGCCCCTCTTGTAGCCAGTGTGCCCCCATTGTAGCCAGTGATGCCCCCCTTGTAGCCAGGATGCCCCCCTTGTAGCCAGGATGCCCCCATTGTAGCCAGTGTGCCCCTCTTGTTGCCAGGGTGCCCCCATTGTAGCCAGTGTGCCCCCCTTGTAGCCAGGATGCCCCCTTGTAGCCAGTGTGCCCCCATTGTAGCCAGTGTGCCCCCCTTGTAGCCCGTGTGCCCCACTTGTAGCCAGGATGCCCCCCTTGTAGCCAGGATGCCCCTCTTGTAGCCAGTGTGCCCCTCTTGTAGCCAGGACGCCCCTCTTGTAGCCAGTGTGCCCCCTTGTAGCCAGTGTGCCCCCCATTGTAGCCAGTGTGCCCCCCATTGTAGCCAGTGGTGCCCCCCTTGTAGCCAGTGGTGCCCCCCTTGTAGCCAGTAGATGTCCCTGTAAGTAATTATAAAATAACAAAAGAGTACTCACCTGGGTCCGTGCGTCCCGGTCCGGAGCTGCTCAGCAGTGGGAGCTGCAGAGTGGTGTAAGTGGCTTGACGTCATCATGCTGCTTACACTGCACGCAGCTCCCAGGGATCTCCTCGGCGGCAGAGCTGCCAGCCGAGGAGATCGAGCGTCACGGGGGGGTGTGGTGAAAGCTGTGCGCCCCCTGTGACGCTGATACAGGGGAGAAGTCAGGACGGGAACGATCCGTCCCGCCTCCTCCCTGCAGCTGCTGGCTCTGCGCGACTGTTATAAAACAGTCGCGCAGAGTCAGGGGCGCTGCTCCGGGCGGGCAGGGCGGGCGGCCGCGGCGCCCCCCTCGGGTGAGCGGAGCCCGGCCCCGGGCGACCGCCCGCCCTGCCCGCCCCTAGGAACGGCCCTGCACCCGAAGTACCCCAAAGTTCGACTTCGTTCAGAACCGAAGTTTTCCTGAAATTCTAAACGAATTCCACTTCGTTAGAATCAATTCACCCATCTCTAGTTATAATATTGTGAATTGAACACCAAATTAGTTCTTCAGAGGAGCATCTATTAAATTTGTTGATGCCATACAACTGCAATGGTTCCTGGCATTTTGGCTAGTAATTTTGTAAATGTGATTTTATATAATTGATCAAGTTAGTAACGGTCTATTGACATGTGTCAGTTCTGCTGCACTTTAGTGAAAATCTGAGCACAAAAAGACACACATGAATCCACAATTTGTCAATGTACATCTCATAATGTATAAAATAATGCACGTTCTGACACAAGACTCCTGTCCATGGTGCTGACAAAGTTAGATCTATAATATTGCATTTTTTCAAAAAGCCATAGACTTCCGTGTTTAAAAAAAATTACATTGGTTGATTCTATTGGTTCCAACATCTCTAAAAGTTCAGCTGTTTTCCAGTTCACAGGTATCAGTGAATCAGTCTATTGTTCCCTAAATGGTTTTACTATTATAATTTGTGCTTTGTGATTGCTATTAGTGTATTGCCTAATAAAGAATAGGTTGTTTCAGCTCAGAGCAAGCTCACAACTAAAATGAGACACTCTTGGCTGACACTTTTACAGGTTTATGCATGGCACATAATGTTTTTTTTATGCAGCAAACTGCCCTAGTTAAAACCCACATTTAATAAACTTTACAAACAGTGTCACTTTTCCAAGAAATCAAGAACACGTACAATAAAGTTTACCAAACTTCTGAATCTAGGGAACACAAATAGGTGAAGGACTTTGACCAATGCTATACAAAGGAAGAGCAAGGCACATCAGTGCCCCATCCAGTAAGACATGTAATATTTATTGTATTCTTTTACAAACCATAATAATGACATGTATGCAATTGCTTACACATATCAGATTTGTTCAGCTCTTAGGGTGCTTTCACACGCTGCAGTTTTGGTGCAGTTTTAACTGTGCTCCAATTAAGCTGCCTTTATGACCAAGCTTCTTTCAATTGTCTAAATTGTTCGGAAAGGTGTTTCAAGTAAGTAATCAATTCCAAACAATTTAGTGAAAGCACCCATAAGGCTATGTGAAAGCACCCTTAGGCTATGTTCACACGGCTTATTTCAGGGCGTATTTACGGACGTAATTACGTCCACAAATACGTCCCGAAACATGTTTCAAATACGTGTCACAAAATGCGACGCATATTTCGCGTCGTAAATACATTCCCCATTCTTTACTATGGGGATTTACGTTGCAAAATACGCCTCAATAAGTGACAGGGGACTTAATTTTACGATCGTATTTACGGACGTATTTACGCCTGCAAATACGTCGCGAAAATACGCCTCATGTGAACGACGAGGCGTATTTTACATTGGAATCAATGCTAATCTAATTGTTCATTATTTTAAACGTATTTCAGGACGTATTTGCGGACGTAAATACGTCCGTAAATACGCCCCAAAATAAGCCGTGTGAACATAGCTTTAGGGTGCTTTCACACGGTGCGTTTTTGGTGTGTTTTTGATGCGTTCTTTTGGATACGTTTTTTTGTTCAGGAAGGCACAGCAATTAATGATATACATTGTTGCACAAAAAAACGCATCCAAAAAACGCATCAAAAACGCACCAAAAACGCACCGTGTGAAAGCACCCTTAATCATGGCTATGTTTAAGGGCTGAACAAGACTGAAGCATGTCAGCTGTTGCATGTATGTCGTTATCATGGTTTTCAAAATACACGATAAATGTTACAATGTTTTACTGGATACATATTATTTTTCTTCAGTATTACTTTTTATTTTTGCTGTTCTTCCTTTTCATGAAAACTTTTTCAAACCTTTTCATGTAACATGACTTCTTCTGTGTTTTTAAGCCTATATCAATTGCTAATTGTTGACATTGTACAGCTTTTAGCACCTTTAACTGTTCATGATTCTGTTATGCTTCTAAACACGTTTAATCAAAGCAGATTATAAAAAAATACCTCTTTGAATAGTAATTTCCAGATTGGCTCAATATCAACTTCAATAGCGTTGGGGCCACAAATAGACCGTCTAAAGAAAAAAATAATATTTATAAAGTAGAGTAAAGATAGAGCAATGCGATATTCATACAGGGATATTTTATGTTTTATAAATACTTCATTGAATAAAAAAGGGTAGAGATTTTTTTTTTTACTTTTTAATGGAGGTTTAAGAGGGACCAGATTCTCATAGTAAGGTCTTAAATACAAAGAAAACCAGGATTATCATTTTGAGACCATATTGAGTTTCATAGTGTTCTCCACTTATTAATGTATAATCTTTTCCTATAAAATGGGCAAAGCACCTATGCCCTATCTAAAAACATCATTTCTGCTATCATTGCAAAAATATCACTTCATATAATTAAATATTTAAATTTCGGGTATACATAGTACATGATAATGAATCAACATGTATAGTTACCTGATCCTCTGCTCAGCACTTGTCAACCCACAAGCAAATTGTGTATGAATGTCATAACAGGTAAGGCTTTCCTCAAGAATCCTACAGCATAAGTACATAGTTTGTAATGATTAGACAGGTCGACATGATAGTTATACTGGTATGTAACTTGGTGGTATATGAAACCTGTTTGATATTGTACTCACCCTGCTCGGCGAAACTGTTGTTCTTCTTCATCCCAAACATAACATATTTTTTGGACTTTGATCATCTTAACCTGAATAGCAATGCGAAATAATTCAAGACCTTGCTGTATTTTTAAGCCATAGTATTCCTCGCAACATAATATGTAACAGAGCAGGTTGACGTATTTACCAGTCACTTTACTGATACTTTACTAAAACAAAGTACACTGTAATTGTCAGAAGAAAGGAAGGCACAACATCTAATTTGCTCTTCATTCAACTTATTTGCTTAATGTTTTCCACCCATATATCATAGAAAACTGGTGGTTAGCAGCATCAGGTAATAACTGTTTTGCACTTGTCAAGTGACGTGTGCCATGATAAGATATATGGTGCATGTTATGCTAAAAATCAAAACTACCAATCCACTTTACATCATTGAATATCGTATTACAAAATAATCCCCATCTTGGCTTTAAATTAAGCCTCTGTGTCAAAACTTTTAAACCGTACACTTTGAAATAAAACATCATTAGATAGTTAGACCTCGTTCACACTCCTGATTGCAGGGACGGATTTCAGGTGTATTGCGCACTGTACTGTGCTGCAATACGGCTGAAATCCGTCCCAGGCATTACGGTAATCCACACTTCTCATAGAGAACTATGGATTCCGTCTCCTTTCCATGCTCGGCGAATACGCCGAGGGGGGAGAAAGTGACATGCACATTATCCCGGCGGGATACATGCCATGGATAATGGCTGTCGATGGGGCCGGCGAACTGCCGCCCCCCGCCCCGCCGCGTACACACGCCGTAATTGCGGCCAAAATCTGTCCCGCAATAACGGCGTGTATAAGCCGTGTGAACATCGCCTTACATTACTGTTGGAAACGATTCAGGAGGTGCTTGTAGCACTTTGTGTACATGCTTTGTTCTTGGTTCAATGCTGATATAGTATCTGCAACATATATTTAACCCTTTAAGGTCTAAGCCTGTTTTGGAGTTAAGTATCAAAGCCCTTTTTTTCAAATCTGACACTTTATCTGTGAATAACTTTTCAACACTTTTACCTATCCATGTGATTCAGAGATTGTTTTCTCGTGACACATTGTGCTTTAATTTAGCAATTAATTTTGGTCGATAAAATCTTTGTTTAGGTGTGAAAAATATCGAAATTTTGTGAAAATTTGGAAAAATTTTACATTTTCAAAGTTTAAAAATTTCTGTGTGCAAGACACATAGTCACACCAAACAAAATAGTAAAATAAAACATCTACCATATGTCTACTTTGTGTTGGCATTATTTTTTTAAACATCCTATTATTTTTTAAGACATTTCGGGGCTTTAAAATTTAGTAGTAAATTTTAAAATTTTCAAGAAAATTTGCAGAACAGATTTTTTTTGGAACCAGGCCACTTCTGATGTGGTTTTGAGGCGCTTGTATGTTAGAAACCGCCATAAATGACTCCATTTCAGAAACTACACCCCTTAACATAGTCAAAACAGCACTTAGGAAGTTTATTAACCCTTTAGGTATTTCGCAGAAATTAATGAAAAGTGAAAGTGAAATTTCAAAATTTTTACTTTTTTGCAGATTTCCGATATTTGTTCATTATTCATTGGAATCCCGTAGATTTTACCAAGAAATTGCAACTCAATAATGATTCTCCTTATTATGCAATTTTTTGAAATATCCCACTTGTGGCCCATATGCGCTTTTTGACTCTTCCACAGGCCTCAGAATTGAAGGAGCACCTTCTTTTTTTAGAATATTTTTCAGGCTTTATTGGGGTGGTGATGGGCAGTGACAGACGTGGGAACAGAAGTTACAAACTGTCTTTTTAACTGATCAGACAGCTATAACAATGAGGGGAACAGGTACTTGGCAATGAAGGGGTTAATTTTTGTGTGTGTTTTTCACTGTATGAGCCAGTGATTATCACTGGCAGAAAATTGCTGGAACTTGAAAGTGACAAACTGTCTGATCAGACAGCTGCCACCAATAGATCACAGGGGCAGTGAAGTGATTAAGCAGTGGAGGGGTTAATAAAGTATTTCAGGCTGTGACAGCCCAGATCGCAGCACAGGGCACTAGGACCCAGCAGAGAAATACCATCTCCTCACTCTCTCACACAGAGCAGAGCCCCAGGATGTGGATCAGTTGTAATGGGTGAGTCAGCAGACTGACTGACCAATCCCAGGGATCCTCGGCATGGGGATCATGGGACTGCAATGATTGATCACCTGCTGTGTAGCTGTGCTAATTAGCTGTCAGAAACAGCAATTAGCATAGAGCTTTCATCTTATCTCTGCACAGGGAGACAGAAAGCTTTTATGAGGTTCCTGGAATGTCAGTGTGCATTAGCAGGCAGTGAACCATGACAGTGAACCATGGCAGTGAACGTTCAGGAACCTCAGGGTGCCTTAAAGGGTTAAAAATACTGCATAGAATGTTATAAATTTGCCCCTTTATAAACTGGTAGTAAGTTTGTTTAGCAGATCTGTTGATCTAATACATATGGGATAATATTCCAATAGCTCCCAATGTATGGAGAAAATGAAAAAAATATGTAGATACATATGGTCCATATAAATAGAGTTTAGTTTTGGATTTTTTATTGCAGATTATACTGTAAAAACATAATGATCTGCTTATACCAGGGTAATAAACCACTCAATATGTAAGTTATAGCAATGAGAAGGAATACAATGAAAAGCCGAAGCTTGTATATTTGTATTTAAAGCTTCCGCTGAGTTTTTTTGTGCAAATTAACAATTATTTTTTCACAAAATTTACATAAGGCAGGGTCCACACCTGCATTGTTTTCTCATATTTCCTGTTCTGTCATAGCAACAGGAAACATGAAAATAATGATGGCGCCTAATCCAATACATAACAGACCCCAACAGCACTATATAATCCTCATTGACTTTAATAGGATGGTGTCCATTATTTGAACAGAAAAAATAGCACTGCAAGCTGTATTAACTTTTCCACCATAGTTGATGGAATCTGTGACAGAGACTCCTAACATAACCTCTGATGCAGATATGAACTGGGTCTAATACACAGTTTTGTTTAGCATGACCATAGACACTAATAATCGGAGTGTTTCTGAGATCTAGAAGAATTGTGTTCACTATACTAAGGGTGACTGGTTCCACATTGTACAAAACAGTCATAATTTATGCTTCATTTTTATGAGGAGTAATACCAGGATTTTAACATTATCTTAACTATTGTCAGAAAGATAGATTAATATGAAGCAATGCAAAGAAGCCATATTTTCATTGGTAAATCAATTAATGTATATTTTGTAAGCCCAAAAAATAAAAACGCATATGATGTCCAAGCATAATGGACACAATATAAAAATATCAAATTATAAATCAGTACTATACTATAAATTAATGATCACATTATCTCATGTGCTAACAGTAATGTATAAAACCATATTATATATTACCTTCAGATCTTTCTTTCGAATGGCCTTGCTAATAATAGACTTGCCATCAGCAATAAGTGCCTGTGAAGATGTTGTTTTAAGTGATATATTTAGGTCCCGAAGTTGAATCCATGTCACCTTCTTCCTACAATATTGTTCAAATTCATCCTGTGTGATGAATAAACAATTGATATTTAAAATTCACAAAATATTTGTAAACTATTTTGCAAACACATTTAAGCATTTATTTTATTTTTTTTTTTTCATTTTCTAGCTTATGTTAACAAGATAGACAAAAAGATTTAATATTTTCAGCTGCTCTCCTGACCCTATTACTTATAAGAATGGCACTTACTGTCGTCTTCAGTAATATAGTGTCAGCATTTTGTAAGCAGTCTGGAATACAGTGTGCCCACACATGCCATTCTGGCTTCCAATAGAAAATCAACCACAAAAATCCAAGGGTAAATATATATCCAAGAACACAGAGGAATCTCCTATATGGTTGTTCTTTATAGCCAAATGTTTCCTAAAAAAGATAAATTGCTCCATGTCATAAATTTCTCTTTACATTTTTATTGGTGACCATACTTAATTAGTATAAATGGACAATGGATATTGACTTGGTACAGTTATTTTTCGCTGAGTATTCACAACTGAGTCTTAAGCAGAAATTATATTAGAATGACAGCTTAACTTGGAACCTACTTTCAATACAATAAAAATTTAAAAGAAGATACTTCTTTTACAGCGTAAACCAGGTTTTAGCAGTTTTTGCCCTAGTATAACTATCTCAATATTAGTAAATCTTGGCATAGGAACATGTGGTGTTAGTCAGACAGAGGCTTCATGTGTAAATGTTTTGGTCCTTATGCTTGAAAACTGTCTGACAGTTAAAAACAATTGAAGAAAAAAGCCAGCACCTCCTCTTGATGAAAATTTTTTATAAAATATGAGTTTTATTTGGACTCTTAAAAATTTATATAATTTGGCAAAGTTATACATTTAGATAGACAACCAGCAAGCAAGGCATGTTAGGAGATGGTAGCTCAGCTTTAATACATATCTGTGATGTGACTGCATTCCAGTGCTGCTGCTGTCAGCCATCTCTGATAGTCTTCTTTAAAAATGTTTATAGTAGTATAATGTTGTACCGTGTTAGCCATAGAAAGTAGTAGAAGAGTGAAGAAATCAGGCAATACCTCTTTAGTAGGCTAGAGCTAAGAGTATATTTGATGGTGAGCTTTCAGAGTACTAGCTCCCTTCTTCAGACATGATGGTATAACATGTTTATTAATATTAACATGTTTATTAATATTGACATGTACAGATATGAGAATCAATATAATTGAAAGAGTAGATTCGCAACCATTACACATAGGATTGTAAAGCTACTCGACATCACTCTGATAGTCTTCTGTTTACTTCTGGCTCCAGCCGAATAGAACATTACCTCTGCAGTGCTCAAATGCCACATATTGACTTCACTATTCAGAGCGTTCACTTCTAAACTTTGACATCAGGCAATAGCATGGGACCGCTACAGCCAATCAGTGGTTGCAGTCGTGACGTTCTGTTCGGCCGGAGCATTAAGTAAACAGAAGACTGGTAGAAACGATGAACAAAGGTAACACCGGAGCATAGATGAGAGAAGACCTTTTTTATTTTATCATGGTTACATTATCCTAAAAATATTTGATTAAATAAACCTAAACATCTTTAATACAAAATGTATATAAATAAAATAGACCTGTGACATTCTACTGCCCCTATTCTTTTAACTGTATTGTGATATACTATATAATATTTTTTTCAACATTGTCATTACTTTCAACACATTACCAGAAATATGGATCCACAAAGTAGCACTTAGACAATGTTATATGTACCAAGCAGGCTTGTGCTAGGTACATATATACGGAACTTTATTATAACAAATCAATAGTTACTACACTTAAATTCTAGAATTTTATACATACATTTAGTAAAATAGATGCACATTTATTTGACTAATTTATATAGCACCAACATATTCTGTAGTATTATCCAGAGATCACTTGATACATTTATCAGCACTTAAATTTATTTACCATTAAGCTATAGTTATTTACCGTTATGTTATAGTGATCATTATTAAAACATAAAGATTTTTTAAGATTAAAATAAAAGACAACAAACCTGGTGAAAAAACATATTTGCACTCAGTTCATAGATTTTCACTAAATACGTAAGTTTTTTTTTTTTACAAAGAAGAAAATACTGTTGTAGGTAGTTAGTACGATCTGTTTATTCTCTATATTTTATGAAGCAGTATGGTTTTTATGTCTAATGTCCACAATATTTACTTATCAAAGTAACTGTGAATAAAATAATGATTAAACTCAATAGTGTTACACATAGAATACTTTAAGACTTGTAACAAAATATAAAGCAATAAAATACCATTTATAACAATTTACAAGAAAATATAGAAATCTCACCATCTCATTTTCTTCCCCTTGATTGAGAATAGACTGATGTTTTCGATTTCCATTGCTTTCCATCAAAATGTTATTGTCAGAGAATTTATGCCCAATGAAAGCCTTACTGAAAAACCACTGCAAGTAACTGTTCAGCAATGGTTATAGTTCTTAGGCTAGCTCTATATTAACCATTCTTTCACAATGCATCTTATGTGTCCTCTGTCTCAAGGACACACCCCTGTCATTATGTTGACAATGCGCAGGATTTATAAATTGCCTCACAGTTTTGAAATATATGGATTGTCATACAGTATTGTCATTGTATGATTCCAGGGCATTTCCTTATTTGCCTGAAGCAACTTGATGCCACTTATGGAAGATACAACTTTTGAAGATGCCCATAATAATCAGTTTTTTATATAACAAAAAAACTTAATTTAGAATGCATTATTTTTAACACCTACATGCTGAAATGAGTGGAAATTAGAACTTCACTTCCATATGTCCTTATTTAATATCTAAATAGATAACATGAATATAATATGGAGTCAGTCCTCTCCATCGGTGTGTCCATGCATTTGTGAGTTTATATCCATTCACAAGAGTTTTGGTGACCATTAAGTAAAAGGGCTTGACTTTAGTTTATTCAAAAGATATTTCACACATTATATGGGCAGCTCTAAAACTTAATTATAGAAATTGTATGGTTTTATGCTTGATTTCATGTACTTTATTTTACAATGACTGTTACTGAAATGCTTAAATAAACTCATGGAACAAGTGTTAACATACTTGGCCAGAAAGCATAACATTTCAAAATACCAAACAATAGAGTATGACATATTTCAAATAAGAATAAGTAAATATTAAGAATTCCTATGCACTGCCTATAGTAAGAACCTACTCAACAGCTCTCCTGTATTCTGAACATGCACACTGCTCATACACATCAGATATTAAGAATTCACTATTCAGTAATACTTACACATTCTAAACTGTCATCTTTAATACCTTTAAAACATGTCTGCCTTAAAAGAATTATAAACTATTATTAACTTTCATTAAAATGTTGATTATACCTATACAGAATTACTAGGATCCACCACTGTCCAAATGGCCAACTTACTATATATCCAACACCATACCTTACACTGACAAAAACAGTGACAAACAAATATCAAGTCAATACAGAAATCCTGTAAACTGTAAATGTTACATAGTATCTATAGCAAGATTATCACACTAAGATATGTTGCTCTAACTAACAATAGATCTCAGAGAGAAGATGTCCAATGTAGTACAATAATTAATGTGGAAATTAATGTAATAGTAACTAATATACACCACTTAGCCATAATAGTTAGGTCATAGGGTAATTGCTAAAGGGGTTGTCTCACTACAAGGAATTGCTTATTATGTTAAATATCTTTCAAAAACAAGTCACTTTGTAATATGTGTCCATTAACATTGTCCCACCTATTCTGAGATATCCCCTCTTGTATGAGCTGCATCAGCTGTTCAGGTTGCTACAGCTATAGACCTGTTCGATCTCTCCTGGTAGGCTGCCAGCGCCGGTTGCTATAGCTACAGACCTGGTGTCCTTAGCTGCTCATCATAACAGGCTAGTAGAAGACAGTAAAGCCAGTAAACACGCCTATGAATTCAAAAATAAAACTGAGAAAACAAGACTGAGGTAAGATGAATTGATGAAGTGAGACAACTCCTTTAAAGTAGAATAGGACAACCAAAATAATTAAGGAAATAGGTGGATTGTAGTATTCAGGTACATTAACTAACTTTGAGTAATCCCATTAAAAAAAAACTAAATAATTTAAGGATGACTTCTTCCCAACATTCAAATAAATGAATGGACAGTACAGAGATCTTTCTTTTAATCTTTTTATACCTAGACCTTTAACCATGATAAGGGGGCTTCCTTTATATGTAGAGGAAAGAAGGTTTCATCAACAGAGAAAAAGATGCTTTACTGTAAGAGTGATGAGATGATAAAACTCACTACAACAAGAAGTTGTGATGGAGGATCCGTTAAACATGTTCAAGATGGATGCCTTTCTATAAAAATCTAATATAGTAATAAGATTTTGATCCAAGAATTTATTCTGATTGCTATATTGGGATTTAGGAACAAATGTTTGGCATAATGCGTTAATCAGCACTTACCTCAAGTAAAACCACTGACAGATAAATTAATACTATGGATCATATTGTATAAATAGCACCTGTTTTATATATATTAGTATATATACACCTGGTTGTACACTTGGTTGCAGGCATCAAGTGAACAGTCAGTTTTAAAAGTCAATGTGTTACAAACAGAAAAAGTGGACAAACATAAGTATCTTAGCAACTCTGACAAATTAGCTGGGCAATTCTATCGTGGTGGGCAGTACTTAACAAATATGGTCCAAAAGAAAAAAAAAATGGATAACTGGTGACAATGCTATGGGTGCCCAAGGCTCACTGATGCACGTGGAGAGCAAGGCAGTCCACCTGGCTCAGTTGCATAGAAGAGCTATTGTAGCACAAATTGCTGAGAAACTTAATGCTGGCTATGATACAAAGACCTTAGAGCACACAGTACATTACAGCTGGCTGTGTATGGTTTTACTGTCAAAAGTACCAACAGTGGGCAGATTAGCATCAGAAGTGGTCCATAGGCATAATGGACGTGGCTTGATGAATCTAATTTCTTTTACATCATGTGGATGGTCGGGTGCTTGTTTCAGAGATTGAACCATGACCCACTATTTAAAGTGGGTCATGCAGACACCCTGCAAAAATTGTTCAGGAGTTTTTAGAACACTTGACAAAGAGTTGAAGGTATTACTCGGCCTATTCCCCAGGTCTCAATCTGATTGAGAAGTAAAAAATAGGCTGCTGACATCTTGGTGCCAGAATTTTGACCTGTAGTTTCTATGCTTTTCTAATTTCGAAATTAGATATGATATTTTTTGAATACAAGCTTTACACAGTGCCTGAGATTGTAGTAAAGTAGGGCAAATGTATATGTGATCTAAGTTTACCCTACTTTACTGTAACGGTCAGTGGTAGTGGATCCTCTGGACCACCACAAGCGATGGTATAAGCCACGCCAGGGAGCGGAAATTAGAACTTCACTTCCATATGTCCTTATTTAATATCTAAATAGATAACATGAATATAATATGAAGTCCGGTTTACTAGGTCCAGTTTTAACCAGAGCGGGAGGGACTTGCTGCGACAGATTGCTACCAGGTCGCTACCCCTAACGTGACTTGCTTGCGGTGGCAACCGAGGTGTTGCGCGGTACAGAATCATGAAGCAGGCTCTTAGTTGGTGACAGGCAGAAGGTCAGGACAGCGCAAGTTCGTAGTCGGGGAAGGCAGAGAGGTCAGGACAGGTGGCAATGGTTCGTAGTCGGGGACAGGCTGAAGGTCAGGACAGGTGGCAATGGTTCGTGGTCGAGAGACGGAGGCAGAAGGTACGGTACACAGTAGACAAACAAGATACTCAGGAACGCTTCCTCACAAGGCACTGGGCACTATCGATTCGGCAAGGTTACTGGGAAGGGGCAGGACTTAAATAGGATCAGCGCCCGATGAAACCAATCATCGGCGCGCTGTCCCTTTAAACTTGGCTGCAGTACCGCACGCGCGCCCGATGAGACACAGGAGAGCGCGCCCGGCCAGGAACAGGAGCGTGGCGAGGTAAGTGCCGGCCAGGGAAGGACGCTGCGTGCTGCGGGGATGGAGCTGTGGCGTTGCCCGCCGCAGCAGGGGAGCGGGTGTGCCCGTGGCCAGGCACGGGGGCCGCAGGTGCACCCGTAACAGTACCCCCCCTTTGGCCTCCCCCTCCTCCCGACCCGTAGAAATCTTGTCAAAAGATCCCAGGTTCTCCTCTGGCTCCCAAGACCTCTCCTCAGGCCCAAACCCCTTCCAATCGACCAAGAAAAATCGTCTCCCCCTAACTGTGTTCATGGCCAAAATTTCCTTGACGGTAAAAACATTGGTGGAACTACGGGAGATGGGGGAACCACTGACCGGGCAAACCGGTTAAGGATGACCGGTTTCAGCAGGGAGATATGGAAGGAGTTTGGAATGCGCATGGTTGGAGGAAGCCGGAGATTATAGGCCACAGGATTGATGCGCCTCAGGACTTCAAAGGGACCTAAAAAACAGGGACCCAGCTTGGAGCTAGAGATTTTAAAACGGATATATCTGGCAGACAGCCATAACCTATCCCCCGGAACAAAGGAAGGAGGGGGTCTTCTCTTCTTGTCCGCTTGGGTCTTCATACGGGCAGAGGCCTGAAGCAACGACTGGCACGTCTCCCTCCAAACGGCGGATAGGTCGCGGACCAGATTCCCCCAAAAGAGGGACATCGGGGGAGGCAAGGCATGGAAGGGGGGGGCGGGGACCCGACCGAAGACAATAAAAGGGGATCAATGGTTGGGGGGAGCCGGAGATTGTAGGCCACGGGAAAAGCGCCTCGGGGCTTCAAAGGGCCCAAAAAAAAGGGGGACCCGCTTGTAGCTGGGGGTTTTAAAAAACAGTATATCGGGCAGACGCCATACCCTTCCCCCCGGGAAACAAAGGAAGGGGGGGGTCTTCCCTTTTTTTCGTTTGGGGTTTTCAAAAGGAAAGGGGCCTGAAGCAGGGGAAACTGGGCCTCCCTCCAGAAGGCGGATAGGTCGGGACCAATTCCCACAGCAGGGATTTATTCGGGAGGGGGGCAGAGGGGCATTTGGAAGGGGGGGGGTGGGGGATGCCCCGACCCGAAAAGACTATGAAGAAGCCCGGGCCATTTGGAAGTGACCTGGTTTTAGATTTCCGCCCGTCAAAGTCCATCCCGCTTTTTTTTGTGGGGCTCGGTTTTAAATACTGGGGACCAAACTTAGATTCCGCCCCCCTGGCGTGGGCTTCCACCATGCTTGCGGTGGTCCAGGGGACCCACACCGACCGTTACAATGGGGTACCCAAGACTTGATTCACCCTCTCACTTCCCATTGGATTGTGGGGGAAACGCGGGGGAAAGTCCATTCCACTTGTAGAACAAAAAAGGGCCTCGCCAAAACTTGAAAAATAACGAACCCCCCAATCCGAAACTATTTTAAGGAAGTCCAGCAACGAAGATATGTTTTAAAAAAATTTTGGCAGGTGAGGCCAGAAAAGGACGGCAAGGAACAAAATGAGCCTTTTTGGAAAAAACGGAAAGGGCCACCCAAAACCTTTTTCCCCCAAGGGCGGTAACGGTTATGAAGTCCATGGCAATAGGCTCCAAGGAACTAGGCACAGGCAGAGGTTTATACCCGCAGGTTTTGAGGCGGGGTGACTTGTTGGGGGCACAGGGGACAGGCCTCCACGAACCCCTTTCACACTTCCCCGAGACCGGGCCACCAGTAAAACCCGGGGAAAATAAAGGGAAAAAGACCTCCGTACCCCAGGGGCCAGCTATCGAAAAATGACCGCCATTTCAGACCCTCAAACCGGAGCGCAGGCGCACAACTCTTCCCGGGGACCCCTTGGAGGTTAGGGGAGCCACGGATATCAGACGTTCCGGAGTACATATGTTGGGATCAACCTCTTTTCCCCAAACATCGGGGCACAAAAGGGGATCGCCTTGACTTCTTTTTGCCGTCGGAAAAAGGATAATGTAGTTAAAACCGGGGAAAAAACAAGACCACCTCGCATGACGAGGGTTCAGACGTTTCGCTGTCTGAGATAAAGGGGATTTTTGTGGGCTGTGAAATTTCACAGGGGAAACGAGCACCCTCCAGGGGGTGGCGCCATTCCCTTTAGAGCAAACTTAAAGGGTTTAAAAGTTCCCGAAACCCGTGGGATAGTTTCCTCTTTCCGGGGGGGGAAAGGTCCTGGAAAAGAACCCACAGGTCCAGTCTTGCCCTTGGCCCTTTTGGGAGCAGCGCTCCGCCCCTATGGAAAGGCGTCAAAATTTTAAAAAAGAAGGGTTTCTCGGAAACTGGCCGGGATAACACAGGTTTGGAGGGAATCTGGCTTCAAAATTTAAAAAAGGGTTTTTTCGGCGCCGGGGGGGGGGCCCTAGTTTAGGTTGGGATTTTTTTAGTAGAGCCACAATTGGTGCTACCAACTAAAAATCAGGATAAACCCGTTTAAAAATGGCAAGCCCAAGAAGCTTTAGGCCCCAAGGGCCAATAGGGCGGGGCACTTAGATGGCAAGATTTCTGGGGTCCTCCCAACCCCTTTTCAAGATTATGTAGCCGAAAAGGGAAGGCTGGGCATGGAATAGGGACCTTTTCCCGTTTTCTAGAGATGGTTCTCGCACAGGCTTTCGGACCTGCCACATGGCTGGTGGGATCCCAGATCGGGTGAAATATCAGGATGTCACCAAGCAGACCACTACACAAAAACAAACAGAGGTCTCGAAAATGTCATTGAAAAAATTTTTGGGAAAATGGGAGACGTTGCATAAGCCAAGGGGGATCAAAGATACTCGAAGACCCATCACGAGTATAAAAGGCCGTCTTCCTTCGTCACCTTTCCCGGGTCAGCATGAGATTATATGCCCCCGCAACCAACTTGGAAAAGACCTTGGGTCCCGGGGACGACAAAGAGTTTTGTGATTTAAGGCAAAGGGGACCGGTTCTTGATGGTGACTTATTTAGACCCCGGATTTAATGCAAAGGGCTCAGGATCCCTCTTCACAAAGAAAAATACGCACCACCGGGAAGTCGATTTCGGATGAAACCTTTTTTTTGTAAATTTTCTTTTGCTAGGAACACGCCTGAGTTTCAGGTTTTGGAGAGGTTTTGACCCTACCCTGGGGAGGGCTAGTCTCGGTACAGGCTAGGGGGGAATCATAAGGGCGATGAAGGAAGTGTCTCAGCTCGCTTCTGAAAAAAAGCTTGGAACCTGATAAGGTAGGCCGTATGCTTGAGAGGGAGCGGAGGACTGGGGGGCCCTCCAGCGGGGGGCCAAAAACAAAAGACGGCAGTCCGGATCCCAACGCAAAACTTCACCCGTCTTTCCAAACGAGTGTAGGGGGGTGACCTGTACCAAGGAACCCCAGTAGAACAACCGAGGAAGAACGGGTAACAAGAAGAACGTGATCCTTTCCCTTGCACGCTTCTACAGTGGAGGAGTCCCTTTAAACCCTTTAAAACACCCCCGAGTTTTGTACGTCATGTTCACTGCCTGTTAATGCACCATGAGGTCCAGGAAGGTCATGAAAGTTTTCCCTGTCTCCCTATGCAGAGATAAGATGAAAGCTCTATGCTAATTTCTGTTTCTGACAGATAATTATCTCAGCTTCACAGCAGGTGATCAATCATTGCAGTCCCCTGCCAAGGATCGCTGGGATTGGTCAGTCAGTCTGCTGACTCACCCATTACAGCTAATACAAGTCCCTGGCTATGTTCTGTGAGAGAGAGTGAAGGAGATACGTATTTCGTGCTGGGTCCTAGTGCCCGTGCTGCATTTTGGGCTGTCCAGCCTAAATCACTTTATTAACCCCTCCCTGCCTAATCACTTCAACTGCCCCTGTGATCAATTTGTGGCAGCTGTCTGATCAACAGTTTGCCACTTTCAATTTCCCCAGCAATTTCTGCCAGTAAACATCACTGCTCATACAGTGAAAACACACCAAAAATTAACCACTTCATTGCCAATTCTCGTTCCCCTCACTCATATTGTTATAGCTGTCCCGATCAGTTAAAAAGACAGTTTGTAAAATTCTGTTCCCACATCTGTCATCTGCCCATCACTACCCCAATAAAGCCGAAAAAATTCTAAAACAAGGAAAGGGGCTCCCTCAATTCTGGCCTGTGAAGGGTAAAAAAGCGCAAATGGGCCACAAGTGGGGATTTTTTCAAAAAACTGAAATAAAAAGGGAAACCCAAAAATTAATTTGCATTTTTTTGGTAAAATCTACGGGGTTTCCAATAAATAATGAACAGAAACAAAATTTTAAAAAAAAGTTAAAATTTTAAAAATTTCCCCCTTTTCCTTTTCTTTCATTTCTGCGAAAAAACCTAAAGGGTTAAATAAATTTCCCCTAAATGCTGTTTTGACAAATTTTTAAGGGGGTTTGTATTTTCGAAATGGGGGCCCTTTTAATGGGGGTTTCTAACATCCCCAAGCCCTCAAAACCCAAAACAAAGGGGCCCTTTTGGTTTCCCCAAAAAAAATCTGTTCTGAAAATTTTTCGAAAATTTAAAAATTTTGGCTACTTAAATTTCAAACCCCCCCCAAAATGTCTTAAAAAATAAAAAGGAAATTTTTAAAAAAAATCATGCCAAACAAAGTATACATAGGGTAATGTTCTTTTTTTACTACTTTGTTTTTTTGGTCGTGCACACAGAAATTTTTAAAACTTTAAAAATGGAAAATTTTTTTCAAAATTTCACAACTTTTCGATATTTTCAAAACCTAAAAAAGGTTTTTAATTAAACCAAAAATTAAATTTCCAAAATTTAAAAGCACAAAGTTTAAATGAGAAAATAATTTCTAAAATCAAAAGGAAAGGAAAAGTTTTTAAAAGTATTCACAGATAAAATGGCCCCTTTTTGTAAATTTTTAAAAAAAGGGCTTGGCCCCCTTAAATTTCCAAAAAAAAAAAAGGTTTAAAAGGTTAATAGCTAACCACTGAGGGGGAAAATGCCCAAAGGGTTGTCAAAAAGGAACCCCCCAGGAAAAGGGAATACTTTGTCACCAATGAAGCATCCATAAAGCTCCCGGCCCATCGGGAAAACCGGGAAGGGCCCGACCCCCCTGGGAACGAGAT
Source organism: Phyllomedusa bahiana (assembly GCA_025379985.1). Taxonomy (NCBI): domain Eukaryota; kingdom Metazoa; phylum Chordata; class Amphibia; order Anura; family Hylidae; genus Phyllomedusa; species Phyllomedusa bahiana. The sequence goes on along the minus strand of JAODAL010005942.1, from coordinate 39,338 downwards.
TCGGGAACGGGACTGACCAAAAGCGGGCAGCAAAAACCCTTTGGGGGAGGATTGCTCACCACCTAGGAACGCCCTCTCCCACGAAACCGGGTTTGCGTGCTTTTCCCCTTAAACGTTGCGGAAAAAAAGGGACAACTCCTACGGAATGTTTCCCGGGGCGGGCCCGCATTAAGGGCACCACTTCTCCTCACTCCGTCACAAGCTCTTGCGGATTTAGGCGGGCCCCTCCCATTTTTTAGGGGCCTTTTCCCAAGGGGCTGGCTGGGGAGGGGGCAGTGGGGGACCCAGAAAATTTGGCGCAAGACGGGGTAGCCGGCGTGTATACGGGTTTTCACCGCTTTTGGCGAAGCTCCTCCCGTCTCTCCGAAAAACGGATGTCAATGCGGGGTCGCCGGGTGGATAGCTAAATTTAAAACGACGTCATGGGCCCCGGGGTGCGAGGACTTTCCTTAATTTTGACGGGGAAGGGGCCCTTTTTGGAACGTGGCGCCCCCAAACCTGCGTTTTTTCCAACCCAAATTTTCAGGGGCTAAGGAAACAAAATTCCCACTCAAAAGTCCCCCAAACCCGGGATTTTCCCCTTTCTGGGGGTTTTAAAAAATTTTTTTCAGCAGCCCAGGCGCGGGCAGGCTCCTCGAAGACTCCCGGAACTTCTGCAGGAATGTCCCCAATCACTGTGATGGGATCGCCTGGGTCCCAAAGTGGAGTCGCCCAGCCAGGGTTTTTTCCCGGGAGAGGAGTTTACATAAAAGGGCCATCGGGGATCGTTCAGAGGGAACGGGGCCACCCCATAAGTTCCACTGGAGGGCACCCCTGGGTGATGATCCCCCTGCGGGCCCTTAAGGCCCCCCCAAATCAAACTTCGTGGGCATGGACAACTGGGGGTTTAGGGGGCCCCGGAAATATCCCCGGAGCGACTGCTGCTGAGGACCAGGGAAAAGCCACTGCTGGTCCCATCATTTTAGTCATTTGGGTTCAGCTGTTGCCGCTTGTTTGCGCGACCTGTTTAGATTGCTGGGCCACGTTTGGTGGTGAGGTCCGAGACACTGGGAAGGGCCCCCTTTGGCGGGATCGGGGGCCGAAATCGAACTGTAACTCAGTGGTAGTGGATCCCCCGGGACCCCACAAGCGTTGGTATAACCCAAACGCCAGGGAGTGGATTCTAAGTATTTTCCATTTTTCCCCAAAGGGGCCCCCCCTGAAAAAGCGGGTTTGGACTTCCCCTGCGGTGGATTGCAACCAGGTCCCCATCCCCCTAAAAAGACTTTTTTTTCGGGGGAAGCCGGAGGTTTGGGGCATTTACAAAATCGTTAAACAGGCTCTTTATTCAAACAGCAGAAGGCAACAGGGCGGAAATTTGGTTCGTGTGGGGGACGGGCCCCAAGGGGAGCCCCCCAAAAACCGGGGTGGCAAGGGTTCAAGTGGGGGGACGGGGAAAAAAAAAGAAAAAAAAACCCCCCAAAAAACAGGCGGCAATGTTTCTTTGGTCGAGGACGGGGGCAGAAGGTAGGGTTACACAGTAACAAACAAGATATTTGGGGAAAACGCTTCCTCTAAAGGGCAATGGCCTATGTTTAAAGAAAAGGTTACGGGAAAGGGGAAAGGATTTAAAATGGGAATCAGCGCCCGATGAAACCAATAAATGGGTGCGCTGCCCCCTTTAAATTTGGGTAGCATACGGGGGGGCCGAACGCGCCCCGCCCAGCCCACAGGAGTGGCGCCCCCCCCCCGGCCAAACAGGAGCGTGGTGACGAAGTCCCCGGCTGGGGAAGGACCGGGTGGGCTGGGGGGGAGGAGCGTGGCATTGGCCACCCCCGGACCCGCAGCAGGGGGGTGCGGGGTCCCCGGGGGGGCCCGGGCCCCGGGTTGTGAGTGCACCCATAACATTTACTATAAACCCATGCACTACATAAAGCGTTTACTGTACACATAGCCTAATATTTTTTTTTATTTTTTTTTTTTGGCTGTTGTACTCAGCATTTGTGCTAGCAGAGCAGTTGCTATTGAGCCTGTAATTCTAAGGAGGTCCAAGTTTGTTTATCAAATTTTTTTTAAATCAATTTTAAAAACATTTAAAAAACTTTAGTTTTTACTTCCTTGCTTTTTTTGGTGCACTTTTCTTGAAAAAGGGGACTTCAATATGCGATGCCCCTCTTGGAAACCCGGAAATAAATAATATTTAAAAAAAAAAAGAGGGCGTTTTTTGGGGGGAATTTATTTATTTTTTAGCAGCTGTCTAAGTAAAAAATTTATTTAGGAGTCTGGGATTTTGGTTTTGAATGTTTTTTTTAGGTTCTGGTCCCTTGGTTTTTAAAAAAATTTCCCCAAGGGTTTTGGGGGACAAATTTTTGAAGAAACGAACGTCCCAGGGGGGCCCTTTTCATGTTTTTTTTTTTTATGAAAAACTGCAAAACCAGAAAGTATTTGGGCCCTGCCCGAAGTGCGAAACAAAATTGGGGTAAAAATTTTCCCCCCCGCCTCGTCTTTTGTTAGGGGCCCTTGCGGAACTTAGGCGTAAAGTAATGCACCAAAAAATGTATTAAGTTTCCCCAGACAGGCCTTAAATCAGAGATAAATCATTAAGCATTTTCCCGTTTAATAGAAAAAACCTCTTGGGGGAAACCCCAGGGGCCCCCGCAATAGCTGGCTGTGCTGGTTCTTTCTGTATATAAAAAATAAATAAAAGGGGGTTTAAAGCAGCAAAAAAAAAAATCTCCAAAATTTTGGGGATTAAAAAATTTTAAAAAAAATTAACCCTCATTAAAAAACCCCCATCAGTGGCTTATTTTAGTAAAATTACTTTTTTTTAAAATTTAAAAAAAAATTTTTAAGCTGTTTTTTTTTTCTTTTGAGAATTAAATTTCCCGTATATACTCCCCAGTATAAAACCGACCCCCAGTAAAAAAGCCGGGGACCTACTTTTTGCCACAAAAACCGGGAAACTTATTGAAATCGAGTATAACCCCAGGTGAAAAAAGCGGGTACCCGGGGAATTTTAAAAAAAAAAATAGATACCCCAATTTAAAATTTCATAGGCAGATAATTTTTCAGGTTTTTAAAAGTCCCCCATAGGCAGATAAAGGCTTTGGGAAAAAACAGTTTAATGCCCCCTAGGCAGATATAGTCACTATAAGTCCCCCCTAGGCAGGGTTTTAGGCTGGGATAGGTTCCCTTATAAAGGGAGGTATAGGGGCCCCCTAGGCAGGGTAAAGGCATTATAGGTCCCTCTAGGGAGGGTATAGGGAGGGTATAGGCAGGTATAGGGCCTATAGAGGTGTAGGCAGGGGATAGGCATAAAAGGGCCATAGGTAGGGTTTTAGGGGAGGTATAGGGGCCTATAGGGAGGCTATAGCAGGGTATAGGCAGGTATAAAGGCCCCATAGGTAGGCTGTAGCAGGTAAAGGGCCCCATAAAGGAAAGGTATGGCGGGGGATAGGAAGGGATAGGGCCTATAGGTAGGCTGTAGGCAGGGGGATAGGGAGGTATAAGGGCCCCTAGGCAGGGTATAGGGAGGCTGTAGGCAGGGTTTTTTAAAAACCAAAAAAAAAAACCCCTTACCTGGCTCTCCCCCCTTCTTTCCCCTCCCCTCGCCGCTCCTCCTACCCCTTTTCCTTCTTTTTCCGGGACAAGGTTTGGGGAAGTCAACAGGCCCCCGCACCTAGGCTGTCGTGCCGAAACTCTGGACGGGGCCCCGGGCCGCCCGGGGTCCACTGTGGCGCAGGGAGCGCTCGCTCTCTGCTCCGCAGTGTTTTCTCTTTTACCTGTGTGTGCTCTGGAGGAAGGGCCACACAGGGGGGAATCGTTTGACCCCGCCCGAGCCATCGCACCCCCCGGAGGCTGTCCAGCTGTACTTTTGGGCCCTTTACATATTCCCCTCCATGAGGGGGCCCAAATAGCTTTAACGTCCCCCCGGGGGGGGGCGCAAAGGGCCCCTGCAGCCCTGACGCCGCAAGGGCTCCCCAGTATAAGGGCCCAGGGGGGGTTTTTCAGCACATTTTTTTTGTGCTGAAAAAAATCCTTTTAACAGTAAATTAAAGGGAAAAACACCTAACCGGCCCCTTTAATTTGGGACACCTGTCCCCAACTGCTCGTTAACATTTAAAATTTCTAATCACCAATCACATGCGGCAACTCAGTGCATTTAGGCATGTAGACATGGTCAAGACAATCTCCTGCTTTCAAAAACCAGCATCGTATGGGAAGAAAGGTATTTGAGTCCTTTGAAGTGGCTTTGTTGTTGTGCCAGGGGCTGTCTGAGTTTTTCAGAAACGCTGATCTCCTGGATTTTCAACGCAAAAAACCACTCTAGGGTTTACAAAATGGTCCGAAAAAGAAAAAAACATCCAGTGTGCGCATTTCCTTGGGCAAAAAAGCCTTGTTTGATGCCAGAGGTCAAAGAGAATGGGCAAAAATTTCGAGCTGATAAAAGGCAACGTGACTCAAATACCCACCCTTTACAACCAAGTAGGCAGAAGACATCTCGAACGCACAAACGGCGAACTATGAGGCAGATGGCTACAGCAGAGAAGACCACACCGGGTGCCACTCCTTTCAGCTAAAAACAGGAAACTGAGGCTCCAATTTGCCCAAGCTCATTGAATTGGACAGTAGAAGATTGGAAAAACGTTGCCTGGTCTGATGAGTCCCCGATTTCTGCTGCGACATTCGGATGGGAGGGGCAGAATTTGGGGTCAACAACATGAAAAGCATGGATCCATCTGCCTTGTAGCAACGGTTCAGGGTGGTGGTGGTGGTGTCAGGGTTTTGGGGAATATTTTCCCTTGGCACTCTTTGGGCCCTTGGTACCAATTGAGCATCGTTGCAACACCTTGTTGAATCTATGCCACGAAGAATTGAGGCAGTTCTAAAGGCAAAAGGGGTCCAACCCGTTACTAGCATGGTGTACCTAATAAAGTGGCCGGTGAGTGTATATTTCCATTATTTTTAAATGATCCACTTTTTCAATACATTGAAATCTTTTTTATACAAATTGGATATTTATCTTTATAAACTAATTAATTTTAGTTACAAATCATTTTTATTATTGTACTGTTGTAACTGTAGACCTAGAGCACATTTTGCCCCATTAAAATATTTGCTAGCTCTACTTCGCCTCCTCCGGCTCAGGTAGACCACATTGAACTAGGTCTGCCTGTCGGAGCTGTAATGCGCCTCACTTTGCGGACCGGCATTCATACATGCGATACATGGGATAGAGATATCTTGTGTATTTACATAGACCCAGGGCACAGAGTTTGTCAAACATGTTGTTCACAAACACCAGTCTATCCTTAAGAGTGGGCCCAAACTTTTTCTAAACTACTCTTTATGGGGGTTTCCATAACATATATTTAAATATGACTGCTTGGCTATAATCAGAGCTTCTACAGAACTAAATGGAGAGTACCATTCAAATGTGACATACTCTCTGTTTTGCAAAAATACTTTTGGGAGCCCATTCTCAAGATAGGTGTGGGTCTCTGAGATGGGATCCACACCTATCAGATAACTATGACATATCCTATAGATATACCATAAAGGTGTATGATGGTAACATCTCTACTAGTCCAGCATTTATGCGGCAACTTTGTAAAAGCAGATTTAGGTCCTGGAACACATAGGGTCCAACAAATTATTATGGAGAGCCAAAATTCAGATGTTTTCCCATGTTTGGCATACGTCAAATGTAACAATATACACAGAATGTCCACTGTTCCTCACATTCCAGGACAGGTAAACTATTCTTGATTCCAGGCCACTTAATTTGTACTTTAGATTTTGTAAGAAACAGTGTATAATAAAATGTCCATGATTAAGACTAGAGATGGGCGAATTTCTCAAAAATTCGATTCGGTGACTTCGCCAAATTTTCCGACAAAATTCGTTTCGGTCCGAATTTCGGACGAATCGCATTAAAAAACAGCTATTTCCAGGCTGCACAGAGACTGCAAGGTGCTATAGAACTTTGTGCCATGCTTAAAAACGCAAAGGGAGCTTAGTTTGGTCTTCATACAATGTTGTGTTTTAGTATGACACGCACATGACTGCCGCCGCTCTTAGGCCGTGTTCACACGGCTTATTCACGGCGGATTTGTGAGCCGGAGTGCGCTCGCAAATCCGGCGTGAATAAGGGGCGGGGCAGGGGTGGGGCCGGGGCGCGGCGGGAGCGCCGCTCCCCGGCCCCATAGACTGTCATTATCTACGGCGCGTACGCGCCGTAAATAATGTGCACGTCACTTTCTCCCCCCGCGGCGGATTCGCCGAGCGGGGAGGAGCAACGGAATCCACTGTTCTCTATGAGAGCAGTGGATTACCGTAATTACTCCGACGGATGCACCTTAGGTAAGGCATGGAGAATGGGAATTTTCGGAAATTTCACCATCATACTCTCTTTTTGTTTGTCATCCAATACTTGCAATCTATAACCCTCCTCCAAGATCTTTTCTACCTTTCTATTAAAAACTTCAGTAGGGTTACTGGCCAGTTTCCTATAAACTTCCTGATCTGATAAACTTTACACGTCAATTCCTTTGTCTTTGGCCTTACCTGCGCTTATTCAGCAATTAAATAAACATACCAAATGTGGGGAAGATTTGAAACAAAACACAAACCCATAGAAAACCCATTTCGGGTAATAGTATTTTGGAAGCTACTAGCTGCCATCCGCAGCATGTTATACACAATCTCCCTATGGGGGAATTCATCAGAGCCAGGAGGAATTGCACTGATGAGGTTTCTTTTGAAAATGAAAAAATATTGCTTACCAATAGGTTACAGCATAGAGGTTACAAAACGTGGATGATACGTAGGGCCATAAATAAAACAAAATCTGTGGAACGAGATGGGCTTATATGTAAATCAAAAGTAACTGGGGATAAAACTTCCTCTTTAGTTTTTTCAACACAATATAGTAGACAGTTTAAAGATATCTCTGATATAATAAGGAAATACTTACCCATTCTCACCACTGATCCTACCATACGATCCATCCTTGCGAGTGGTTGCAAGTTTGTATCAACCAGACCCCAGACGATTGGAGACATTGTTTCCCCGAGTATGCTCACTAGCACAACTGTAACAAGTAACAACAGATGGTTGGACTTAAAGGGATCGTACAAATGTGGCACCAGCAGGTGCGGTCTGTGCAAGTATATGGTGAAGGGTGATAAATTTTTTTTCATCTGTTACCCATAAAACATTTAAAATTTCATGAATGGCCACAGTACCTATATAGTCTATATGATATGGTGTGAATCCTGTAAATTACAATATATAGGTTGCACCACGAGGAGTTTACACACAAGAATACGTGAGCATATATATGATATAACACATGAGAGCTTGCGTAAAACATCAGGAGCCTCTAAGCACTTTAGGGAGACACATCAGGGTAGTCTGGATTTTTTCAGAGTTAGGGCTATTGAAATGGTGAAGAAGCCACGGAGAGGAGGGGACAGAAAGAAGTGTCTTACCAGTAGAGAAGCCTTTTGGATTCTCATGCTGGACACTCGATACCCCAAGGGTTTAAATTACAAATCTGATCTTTTGTATATATATTAGCATTATGCTTGGTGATAGGATAGACTTTCTCTTTATTATATATATATATATATATCTTTTGCATATGGTTGTGTAGCTCATGTTATGTAAGCTGTTTGAACATTGTTGCGATATGATGGTAAACATAGGGTTAAGATTCAGGTGCATTTCCTGATGATCTCAGGGGATCTGTACATAAGGAAGTTTATTTTCACTATTTGAATGTCAGGATTAAGAGCCAAGACATATAGGCTCGAAACGCGTTGATATGCGGTTGATTTTAAACCATGTTTTTTTAAGTTTTTCCAATAAAATGTGTGTTTTACTATAATACCTTTGGATCCTCTCTGCGCAAAGTGCCGAAGATTTCTACAAAACATTTGCATTCTGCCACAAGCCTTAGCCGACGGTTTACTTCCCAGAGCACTGCAATCAATCAGGAGGGTGCGGACAGCCAGCTTGAAGGGGGTCACTGGTGAGCGTTTTCCTTTTTCTTTTTGTTTTCAAGCACTGCTCCTACCCCCCCACCTTCCTCCAGCAGCCGCGGCAGTAGTACGTGAGCGCTGACGAACCCCCCGGTCAGACCTGTCAGAGGAGAGACGATGCCGCACATAGGCAGCAGCGAACAGACTATGGAGGATTTCCCTATAGTATTTTAGTTTGTCCTCCCTCTCAGCAGCTGGGAAAAAGGCTCCCATTTTGAACCGGTAGCGAGGGTCCAATAGGGTGGAGAGCCAGAAGTCATCCCTTTGCCGGATGGTGACTATTCGGCTGTCACTACCCAAAGGCAAATCAGCATGCTGCGGGCCAGCTGCACAAGTGACTCAGAGGGGCTCCCTGCCTCCATCTCACTGTATACTGCCACGGTGCTTGCGGGTCATCTGCCTCGTATTCCTCATCTCCATCTACCTCCTCCAGCTGCTCCTGCTCCTCCTCTCTTGTCACCTGGGTCGAAAATCCACTCATTTCACCAGACAATGCTTCTGCTCCAATGTCTCCTCTCACTCCTTCTCCTCCATTTCAGTCCCCACCGGACTCATGTGGCCACGAGATGTAGTCGCCACATCTCCAGTCCCCTGCACAGACAGATTTTTCAGCATCTGTTCCAGGACATGAAGCAATGGAATGATGTTATTCATCCCGTAGTCCTGGTGACTGACAAATAACGTGGCCTCCTCGAATGGCCTCAACAAACGGCAGGTGTCACACATGAGCTGCCTCTGGCTGACATCAAAGTTTACACAGGGGAGTACTCCTGTCTGCCTGGATCATCAAAAAATCATTAATGGCCTTTCTCTGTTCTTACAGTCGGTCCAACATGTGCAGGCTGGAATTCCAACGGGTGGAAATATCGCATATCAGAGGGTGTTGGGGGAGTACAATCATCCGCTGCAACTCGAGGAGGGTGTTCCTGGCTTTGTAGGAATGGATGAAGTGCATGCTCAGTTTCCTGGCCATTTTCAGAATCTTCTGAAGATCGGTGGAAGACTTCAGGAATCTTTTCACAACCAGATTGAACACGTGTTCCATGCAGGGCGCATGGACCATCCCTCCTCGGTGCAGCGCGGACACCATGTTACTCCCATTGTCGGTCACCATGGTTCCGATTTGCAGTTGGTGCAGAGAAAGCCACACATCGCTTTCTTGCTGCATGACGCGGAGCAGTTCCTCCCCTGTGTGACCTTGTTCGCCGAGGCAAGCCAGGTGTAGAACTGCATGACACCGCTGTGCCCTACACATGTGGTATGATGGAGCAGTACTTGTTGAGGCTGAGATGGTGGTGGTGGTGGATAAGGAGGAGGTGGACGTTGGCGCAGGAGCCACAGTTTGACAATTTGGAGGAGAAAGCGGCGTCTCCTGTCCAAGTTGTTGGTGTGCCTGGGCAGGAAGCACATTCACCCAGTGGGCCATAAAGGACATGTACTGGCCCTGAACGTAGTTACAGCTACAGACATCCGCGCTGCCGTGCTCCTTGGAAGAAACCGCTAATCTCAAGGACTGGCCCACCTTATGTTCTACATATTTATGAAGTGCTGGTACTGCCTTTTTGGAAAAGAAATTACGGCTTGTAACTCTCAATCTCGGCTCGGCACAAAGGGAGGGACTGCAGTACCAACAACTTGGACAGTAGCACGGTTAGCTTCTGCACCTTAGGATGGTTGGATGCATACTGTTGTCTCTTTGTCATTGCCCCGTTGAACGACTGCTGGCGCCATGAGTAGCGAGGAGCAGGAGCATCTGGACCGGGAGATATTGGCAAAGAGAAACAGCTCCCTTCTGCAGAGGTGGTGGAGCCTTGACTGGCTGCAATGGCATGCGTGCCACTTGCCGCAGCTGCTGCTGTTGCTGCGGTGGCAGGATGGACCACCACATCTGAGCCTCGTTTCTCCCAGGCCACCGGATGGTGACGCTGCATGTGTTGACGCAGGGCCGTTTGGGGCCAACATTAGCTCCCTGGCCACGCTTCACTTTCTGCCTACAGATTCTACATATACCCATATTTTGGCTCCTCCCGGTGTCTTAGCAAAGAACTACCACACCTCCGAGTATCTGATTTTACCGCCAACGGTCCGCACTGAGTGACTACTACCACCGCTGCCTCGCTGAGCCCATGTGCCGCTTCTTTGTTTGACCCACTTGCTGGCTGCGCCGCTTCCTGATGCGCAAGCTGACGCCCTCTTCTCCTGACGATGATGAAGCCCTTGCCTCCCCCGGCTCCCAAGTACGGTCGGCTACATCATCGTCTATTTGTGTTTCATTGTCACTGCTGTCCTCATCATCAGTCTTGGTATGCAGAGGCTAACCCCTCACAACATGACCTCCCATGCCACTCTCCAAATCTATACTTTGCTGCCTACTGCAAGAAGCAGGGGATATTGGCCCCATTTCTTCGCTGCCAAGTAGCTGCTGACTGCCCTCCTCAAATTATTCATCCTTGCTATATAGTGGCGCTGAGCCCAGACCACATAGTAAATCTCTGGCTGAGGGAACCGGATGGGACAGAGGTGGATTGAGGACAGGTGAGGGCCGCTGACCCGCTCCCGGGCCATGCCAACTAAGGGTTGTGTCTGACGTTCCCACCGACTCTTGGCTGGGGTTGTCAGTTGTCATCTGGGAGGAAGTGGATGACCTAGTCAACCAATCAAGAACCCTTGGGTTGCTGGTCAGCACAGCGGCAGTAGTGGCCTCTCCAAGTGAGCCCTGCTGCGACGTTCCCTTGCTGTGCTGCGACCTGGGCCTGCTCCAGGAAAGTTTGTGCCTCTGCCACTCGCAGGTGAAGAGCCTGCCACCTCTCTGTCTGACATACTATTTGTTATAAAATGTACAGACACTGTTTGATGAAGATATATGTATATGTTAAATACACACCCTGTATTTGACTCCAAATGAACCCAGTAACAAGCTTGGGTAACCCTTGGAAATAAATTGCGCTCCTCAAATGGCCAGGAAAAATTTACTTCTATGTGTCGTTTAAAAACACTGTGTATTTTACTGAATGTAAAAGCACAAACAGGCTTAATTAACCTTCGGATATGAATTATGCTACAGGCAAAATTGTGCAAAAGAATTGAGCAACCAAAAGTGGTATTTGGATTGTAAAAGCACTGTTTCTTTAAATGAATACAACAGGAACAGGCTTAGATAACCTTTGGATATTTAATGTGCTGTGAGCAAAATAGCATTAAAATGTATATGCAGCTGCATTGGACGCACATGGACTTCAGTTCCAATACCCCACAAAATCAGAATTTTGAAAGTTAAGAAGAAGCAGTCTCTGAGACAAGCTGTGACACCCCACAAAAAATCGCTGTATAAAAATGAGTTCTTTAGTAAGAGATATCATTAGCAGCCGTGGCAGCAACTTCCCTAATCAGTACAGTGAGAGCGGTATGAGCTCCCAGCGTCACGCGCGGACTTATATAGTGTGGTGATGTCACAGAATCCCGCCGATCTCTGATTGGCTTCATCTCTGCACATGTCATGTAGGCTATGCCCTTCTTCCTCCCAGAGTTCTTTGCCCCATGTAACGCCATGTGCTCGCAGCCATTTTTTCAATCAAAAGCACACTTCGTTCACGTGAAGTACCCCAAACTTCGACTTAGTTCAGAACCGAAGTTTTCCTGAAATTCTAAACGAATTCCACTTCGTTAGAATCAATTCGCCCATCTATAATTAAGACCATACAGAAGATCAAGGAAAGGATTTAACAATCTAACTCCACAATAAAGGATGCTAGAGTAGAACAACCTTTCTTCACTCACTTTATTGCAGCTAAACGTGAGATGTACCAAGTCAGTGATGTGACCAGCCTTCACCTCTACGATCTGGAGTGACAGAGTCTAAAAACTGATGGTGCTTCTGGAAAAACTTTGATTCTACCTATCTTTTAATATGCACATTTAAGCCCTTACAACCTCCTGCCATCTTCACCTGAAAAATATTTCCGTAATCTGCTTTTTAATAATAATAATAATAATAATAATAATAATAATAATAATCTTTATTTATATAGCGGCAACATATTCCGTAGCACTTTACAATTTGGAGGGTGTAGGTACAGACAAAAGACATACATTACACAATGAAAAGCTACTTACAGATGAGAAACAAGGTGAGAGGGCCCTGCTCCCAAGAGCTTACAATCTATTAGGTGTATGGGTGAGACGAAGGGTAAGACGTGCTAGATTTATAATGGTCCAACCATGTGACATAAATAGGGGGTTGTTTTATGTAGAATACGGATTAACATGCCACCCAAACAGTACATCTATATACAGTTACGGGCCGAAAATGAGATGCGGGCCCTAGGGCGTGTGTGTGTGTGTGTGTTTGGGGGGGGGGGGGGGGGTGTTAGCATTAGGGATTCTGGTAGGCCAGAGTGAGAAGATGTATTCTCAGTGCCCTTTTAAAGCTATGAGAGTTCTGAGTGTGCCTGATCGCCCGCGGTAGCATGTTCCAGAGACTTGGTGCCGCACGTGTGAAGTCTTGGAGACGGGCATGGGAGGTTCGGATGATTGATGAGTGTAACCTGATATGATCAGCAGAGCGGAGAGAGCGGGTAGGGTGATAGACAGATATGAGGAAGGAGATGTAGGGAGGAGCAGTGCTGTGGAGAGCTTTATGGGTGAGAGTGATGAGTTTGTGGTGTATTCTATACTGGATAGGCAACCAGTGCAGTGAATGCAACAGGGTAGAGGCATGAGTATAGCGGCTGGAAGGAAAGATGAGCCTGGCTGCTGCATTCAGGACAGATTGGAGAGGGGAGAGTTTGCACACAGGGAGACCGATAAGCAAGGAGTTACAGTAGTCGAGACGAGAATGAATAAGAGCAACAATGAGAGTTTGAGTTGTTTCCACAGTGAGAAAAGGATGGATTCTGGAGATGTTCTTGAGGTGCAGGTGACAGGAGTGGGCAAGGGCCTGGATATAGGGGATGAAAGACAGATTGGAATCTAGTATAACCCCAATACAGCGGTCCTGCTGCCTAGGAGTTATGGTGGTGCGACACACTGAGACAGAAATGGCAGGGTAAGGTCTGTTAGTAGATAGTGGGATGACTAGAAGTTCAGTTTTGCTTTTTGACTTTGACTATGCAAAAATGCTTGTGCATGCCCTCATCATCTCCTGCCTAAATTACTGTAACATCCTTCTCTGTTGTTTACTATTTAACACTTGCTTCCTTCAAATTTATCCTCAACTTCACTGCCTGGCTGATCCACTTTTCTCCTTGCTACTTCTATGCCTCTCCCTTCTGCTAATCCCTTCACTGGCTACCCATTGACCAGCAAAGTCAAAACAAGTTACCAACCATTACATAAAAGGCTCTTCATAACCTGACCCACTTCCCCCCCATAGCTCTCTGCCTTAATCTCCAGATAACCCACCTCAGACCGTCTCCATTCCTCACTGGACATTGTTCTCTGCTCTCCCTGTCTCAGCTCCTCACACAGCTGTTGAAGATCTTTCCCATACATTCTCAATACTCTCGAACTCATTACCATAACACATCAGACTCCTTTCAACCTTTACAGCTTTCAAAAGTAATCTGAAAGCACATATCTTTAGAATAGCCTACAACTTAAAATACTATTTTGGGATAGATGCAACTTTTGTGATCACTTTTATTTCAAGTTTTAGGAGACCTGAAATGACCAAAAAACACAATTTTGCCATTTGAGATTTTTTTTCTTCCATGATGTTCAGTATTCGGGGCAAATTATGTTATATTTTAGTCATAGTTGCCAACTTTTGAAAGTGGAAAAGAAGGAGATCGAAGAGGTCGGGGTGCTATGCGCACCGTGGCAGGGAATGTGCATGGACACGCCCATCTTGTTGGTGTGCCACGCCCCTTCAAAAAGCCACACCCCACTCCACCTAACCTCCTAGATGCCCCCTCTAGCCAGGTAGTGCTATTATAGCCAGGTAGTAGCCCCCCTATAACCAGGTAGTGCCCCTTACAGGCAGCCAAGTAGATGCCCCCGTGAAGCCAGGTAGAGCCCCCTCTGTAGCCAGGTAGAGCTCCCTCTGTAGCCAGGTTGAGCCCTCTCTGTAGCCAGGTAGTTGCCCCCTTTGTAGCCAGGTAGTGCCCCCTTTGTAGCCAGGTAGCGCCCCCTTGGTAGCCAGTTAGAGCCCTCTTATAGCCAGGTAGAGCCCCCATTGTAGCCAGGTAGAGCCCTCTTATAGACAGGTAAAGCCCCCATTGCAGCCAGGTAGAGCCCTCATATAGCCAGGTAGAGCACCCTTTGTAGACAGGTAGAGCACCCATTGAAGCCAGGTAGAGCCCCCATTGTAGCCAGGTAGATGCTCCCTTTGTAGTCAGGTAGATGCCCCCTTTGTTGTCAGGTAGAGCGCCTATTGTAGCCAGTTAGATGCCCCCTTTGTAGCTGATTCCTGGGGTAGATGCCCCCTTTGTTGTCAGGTAGAGCCCAGTTTTTAGTCAGGTAGAGCCCCCTTTGTAGCCAGGTAGATGCCCACTTTGTAGTGAGGTAGATGCCCTCTTTGTAGCCAGGTAGATGCCCCCTTTGTTGTCAGGTAGATTCCCACTTTTAGTCCAGGTAGATGCCCCCTTTGTAGTCAGGTAGTGCCCCCTTTGTAGTCAGGTAGAGCCCCCTTTGTAGCCAGGTAGATGCCCCCTTTGTAGGGAGGTAGATGCCCCCTTTGTAGCCAGATAGATGCCCCCTTTGCAGCCAGGTAGATTCCCCCTTTGTAGCAAGGTAGATGCCCCCTTTGTAGTCAGGTAGATGCTTCCTTTGTAGCCAGGTAGAGCCCCCTTTGTAGTCAGGTAGATGCCCCCCTGTAGCTAATAAAAATAAAATAATAAAAGCCACTTACCTCACCAGGCTCCCTGCAGCGCGTCCAGCTCCGGACATCTCCCGGCCGATCGACTCAGCGTCGCAGCAGGAGTGAGTGCACCCGCGCGTCACTCCCCCTGCGATGCTGATCTGTATGTACAGTGCACACCGGCTTTGTACATACAGGGGGAGAAGGGAGGAGGGGAACGATCCCTCCTGCCTCCTCCCTGTACGGCAGCTGCACGGAGCGTGCAGGTGCTGACTGACTATGTGGCTGCGGCCACACAAGTCAGTGAAACTCACCGGGCCGGTGAGCAGCCGCTTCACCCGCCTGTAGGAGCGGCCCGGCGGCACCACAGTAGCGCACTAGCACTACTCTGGCGCCTCGCTCATTTAAAGAACCCCCGCTGCCTGCTGGCCGCGGGAGGTTCGCCAACTCTGCCGGGGTAGCGGGACCCCCCCGCCAAAAGCGGGAGAGTTGGCATGTATGATTTTAATAGATCAGACTTTTTTGGATGCGGCGATACCAATTATGTGTAACTTTTTTATTATTTATTTTTATTTTTTTCACTTGTACTTTGATCCCCCCTAGGGTGCTTCACCACTAAAGGGCAAAATCATGTGTACAGCCTTTTGTATTGTATAAACAATACTAAAGGGTATACAAAGATGGCAATTTTACTGCTTCCTGTCTGAGGCAGGAAGTAGTAAAACGAGAAAAATGGCGGTGATGGAAGCTTCCGGCTGCCATATAAACTGATCGGTAGCTTTTCAGTGAAAAACTCCTCTGGAAGCACATACAGTTAAAACTGGTACAGTATTGTGGAGCAGAGGGTGAGTTCTCCCTTCTCCGCCAAGTACTCCAGAAGGCCACAATGCTTGCAGCCCTCCAGAGTATCCAGCACAGCCTGCATGAGAATGTCATCATGCTGCTTGTGCAGTAGGATGATGTCACGCTGCCTATGCAAGAAACCAGAGGGAAGACAACAGCGTGTCCCTCTTCAGAGTAGCGGGGAGAGAGGTGAGTGCTGCTATTTTTTTTATTTTTAAATGGGGTCTGGACACCTGCCTACAAATTATGGGGACCTTTACCTGTCTACAGACAAAGGGTACCTATACCTGCCTACAAAATGTGGTGACCTATACATGTTTAAAAACTATGGGGGCTATACCTGCCTAAAACAATGGGTACCTGTACCTGCCTGCAAACTATGGCGACCTATACCTGCCTGAAGACAAGGGGGACCTATACCTGCCCACAGAGGACCTATATCTGCCTACAAACTATGGTGACCTATAAGTTCCTACAAACTAAAGGGGCCCTAGACCTGCATACAAACTATGAGGGCCTATACTTGCCTACAAACTATATGGGCCTATACCTGCATAAAAACTATAAGGGCCAATGCCTGCCTACAAACTATGGAGGCCTATACCTGTCTACAAACTGTGGGGGTCTATGCCTGCATACAAACTCTGAGGGCCTACACTTGCCTACAAACTATGGGGGCCTATATCTGGCTACAAACTATGAGGACCTATACTTGCCTACAAAAGATAGGGAACATATGGCATAAAGAGAGTGTGATCTATGCAAAATTTGGGGAAGGTGCCAAAATTTCTGGTCACCTTAACTAATTATCTCTAACACGATAACCAGTTGTTTTACTGATAAGCCATTTGCTTTCACTCCTCACAGCCTGTGCAGCTTTGTTTGCTTATATATTAGATCTCCTGCAATGCTCTTTGTAATGTCTTATCTAGTTAAGGAGAGACGATAAATAAGTAGTGATGAGCGATCTAATCGAGAAAAATTTAAATCGCGCTGATTTTCATGTTTATCGAGGTTTCGATTTGATCTGATTTTTTTCCTTAAAATCTTAACAATCATGATCGCGGATTCAAATTGCGTAATTTTTGCAGCTTAATGTATTTTTGGCGGCCAGCCAATTAGCGCAGAGCAAGAGGGAGAGCGGGGGGGGGGGGGGGGTTCAAGAATGTCACCAGTGTGGAGTGTAAGGATCTCATTGGCTGCTAAAATCACATGACATTGTTTTATCTATGTCACGGCACTTCCTGCTCGCTGCCATCAGCTTCCACACTGTGAACAGAATGGATAGCTGTCTCTCTAGTTAGCTTTTTTCAAAGCTAGCAGAAACTCTTTCCCAGCATTTGCACTACTGAAAGGCTGCAGATAGATTAGTTAGGTTAGGCTACAGCAAGATTAGGCAATTCTAGTCAGTATTAGTCAGAGATTTGGATACAACTGCAGTGCCATAAAATTCCTCGGTTCAGTTTCTGAGGAGGGGGGGCACTTGGTTCTGGGGATGCACCTGCTGCATCAGACACAACTACATTAATCTCTCATATCAAATCTCTGTGAGAAAGCAGCATATTTTAATTCTGCATTGCCCTAAACTACCTGCAAGCAGTTCCTGAGGAGGGGGGCTGCTTGGTTTTGGGGGGAACTTCTGCATCAAACACAGCTACCTTAATCTCTCATAAGAAATCAGTGTTCTATACAGTTTTATTCTGGAAAATGTAATTCCTTGGCCACAACGTCTGTGCTGCAGTGTAATATGGCCAGCGAGGGAACAGGACATAGAAAATCAGCCCTAAACAGGAATAACTTTGATACACAGGTTTTTGGCAGAAAACTTCATCCGTTCCCTTTATTCGCATGCAGCAGGTTTTTTTTGGGGGGGACAGCCGGTGTAAAAGACCCTGTTCTTCCATAAGACCCAATTTCCAAGATATTCCATATAAAGATATCCTGTTTATAATCCTTAATGCCTGTCGCATAAGACCATATTGCTTGGCTATTCCGTAGAAAAAAGTCAATTGCTAGTCCTACTTGGCAGTTCTAAATTACAAGGGCTGAAGGAAGAACACTCTTGATTGGTTGTCAGAGTTGTTCCACAATACCTAATTTCTTAGATAATCTGTGGAAAAATCTTATATTTGTACTCCTGGTTGTCAGTTGTCAGAAAAGACCACATTTATTAGGTATTCCCTAGAAAACATTTATTTGGAATTCCGTAGAAAACATTTCTATTTCTGCCCCTGGTTGTCAGAAAAGAGAGCACTGGGACCACCAGTAAGTTAAAATTAACCTTTATTTTTTTTTTTTTTATAAATGAGGAACAGATCAAGGGGTATGAATTTTTTTGCAACCCACTGCAGTGTGTATTTGAACTTTTTGGCTTGTACAGCACCCCAGAATTAATAGCTCTGCAAAATAAATAATAATAATAGTCTATAAAGCTAAAAAAAAGACATAATCCTTTCAAGTTTCACCCAAAATCTTGCAGCATTGATTAAGGAAACAAAAAAAAAAAACTCAGGAGATAGTAGTCAATTGTCCTCATCTTTGGGAAAAAACTCCTTCCCAAATGCAAATCTGACAACCAGAAAAAATATGGAAGCCTTCCTTAAAATGTAATCTCTATAACTTGTTATATTATCATATTGCAGACCTCAGAGTAGACCTGCACAACTTGGCAGGTTATGGGGGCTAAAACTGCACAGAAACACCCCGGGATTGACCAGAAACACTCCCTGGACCACCTTAGAACGTTCCAGATCTTCCTGGAAATATTGCAAAAACCATCCAGAAATGCCCCTGAACCAGCTAGGAAGGCCAATTTTGGATTAAGTTTTGCACCTATGGAGTCTGGTTTCCGAGCCACTATAAATCCTTTGACAATCCACAAGTGGCTTGTGGGTCATACATTTTTCAGACCTCCTCCAGAGAATAATCCTTGTGATCAATCCAGCCAGGGCCAGAACAATGAGTAGGCGAAGGTAGGCGACTGACTAGGTTACCACTTTTTCCCAGGCAGAAAAGGGGCTGCAAGTAGGTATGGAGTGGGCTGAAATAGGCCTTATTTGCCTAGGGCACCAGAATAACTTGTTCCAGTCCTGGATAGAGCCTTGGGTATAAACACTGTAGATCATGGAAGAGATATTTATACATATCTATTATGTCAACCTGCAGTCATCTTTTCTCTAAACTAAATAACTTCTCTAAAGTAAATAACGCTAACTTTGCTCATCTTTCTGGGTATTGTAGTCTATCCTTTATTTTTATTATTTTTGTTGCCTTCCTTTGAAGCTGCTTAGGCTCTACTATGTCTTTCTTGTGCACTTGTGACCAAAACTGGACTCAATATTCCATGTGCAGTTTGACCCAATTTATCATTTAACAGAATTTCAATGTAACTTAATATACTTAAAATACTTACTTATGTTAGACAGGATATAATTTCTTATAATACACATCTCACAACTTCTTTTTGAAGATAAAAGGGCAGTTTTCAGTCCACCATGTATTAAATCATCGATGTGTATCTCCATTATCCTACTTGGGCAGAGTACTGTATAATATACACTTCTGCTGCTGAATCAAATAATAGAGAGAATTACATATTAGTCAATCAGCAGTTGTAACAAAAGAAACAATTTTTTGCAAATGATCTGTAAATGATCTCTTCTGTAGGAAAAGATATAGCAGCACCTAGTTAGTACCCTCACTTTCTGTATAATTTTCAATTCATGATATCAGAATTGAATGTTAATACAGGTACTTTTTACAGACATGCCAATAAACTGATATGTATAATCACTTTATTTATAAAAACACTTTTGACTGTGAAAAGAACTGAAATTCTGCAAGATTTAGACAATTTTGCATTGGAGAAAAGCAGAAGACTTGTGTTTAATACTTTAGTAAACACCATTGCGTAAGTTATCTTCTAATCCAAGTACATAAGAAGTTTGTTTTTCCAGTCTTAGGTACTACATGTGCTTGGCATTCGTCTTTTAGTACTTTCCTTATTTTGCAACCCATTGTGTCAGTAGCTAGGATTCCATTGCTGTGTCACTGATAAAAGATAAAGATAAGAATTCTTCATGAATATCTGGGAACAGTAGAATCCTGGACATGTAGGGCGACGTGTATGATCTAGGTGCAATAAGAGGCCAATTTTAAATAGCTTTAGAGCAGTGTAGAATGCATGAACCTGTTCTACTGTGGGTCATATATTTGGTGCTTTTTAGTTTCACTGCGACAACTCAGGTAGACCACTTTTAAGTTGGTCTGCCTATTTCAGTAGTAATGCACCTAGTTTTGCCGTCGGCCAGTCAGAAATGTGTAGAATCATACAGTTGTGCAACACACCTCCAGAATGCCCCCACATCCTAGACACATTAAAAGTGCCGCAGGCACCATAAAAATGTGGCTACTTTTGAAGTGCACCTGCTCACATATGTAGAGAACAGGGCAGCGACAGTTTTTAGATTGAAAGGACACCAAAATACTGGCGCAGCCCCGTACATACATGTTGCCCATAAAATCACAAAAACAAAAAAAAATTTAGGACGACATCTATGAATCCGTCAATGCCATTTATTGCCGGATCTATAGATGCATGAACAGGTGTACAGCCAACTTGGCACAATGTGCACCTGATGACACTTTTTAATACACCAAAATTTGATGCGAAACTGCGAAAGTTTGGGGCATAACACTCTATGCGCCAATTTTGAGTGTTTGGCGCAAAATAATTTCATTCATGCTGTCGTTTTATACACTCCTCTATATCTATTTTGAACTAGTTGTCTGCGCCAAGTTACAAAAATAGCGCATGCAAATTAATAGATGTCGCTCTTAGTTTTTGATTAAGTCTGGGAAATAGAAAGTCTAAATTCTGAGATAAAAAGTTAGAAGTGTAAAGAGGTGTTCCTATCTCAGATACTTGAAGAATAAAGATAGGATATGACATAGATATGTGACAAGTGCATGTCCCACCTCTTGGACCTACAGTGGAGAAAAAAAGCATTTAGTTAGCCACCAATTGTGCAAGTTCTCCCACTTAACAAGATGAGAGGCCTGTAATTGACATCATAGGTCGACCTCAACTATGAGAGACAAAATGAGAAAACAAATCCCGAAAATCACATTGTCTGATTTGGAAAAAATTTATTTGCAAATTATGGTGGAAAAAAAAGTTTTGGTCAAATACAAACAAGCAAAATTTCTGGCTCTCACAGATCTGTAACTTCTTCTTTAAGAGACTTCTCTGTCTCCACTCGTTACTATTTGTAATGGCACCGTTTGAACTAATCAGTATAAAGACACCTGTCACAACTCAAAAAGTCACACTCCAAAAATCCACTATGGTGAATACCAAAGAGCTGTCGAAGGCACCAGCAACAAATTATTTTCCTGCACCGGATGGGAAGGGCTGGAATCTGCAATAGGGGGGGCAGCTTTGAATTTAAGAAATCAACTGTGGGAGCAATAATTAGAAAATGGAAGATAAACAAAACCATGATAATCTCTCTCGATCTGGGGCTCCTTTCAAGAAACTCACCCCGTGTGGTCAAAATGATCACAAGAAACGGTGAGCAAAATCCAGAACACGGGGGGGGGCCTAGTGAATGACCTGCAGATAGCTGGAACCAACTAAAAAGGGCTCCCCACACTACCCGCCGGGATCGATCCGAAATCCCGATTGTGCCCTGCTTAAGCAGTAAATACCCGGGCCATCAAAAGTTTGCTAGGGTTTTGGTGATAAAGAAGAGTTTGGGAGAAAGTAATATTGTCAGAACTGTTTGGTACAAAACCAATTTGTCGGTTTGGGGGAGAGAGAATACTGGTTGCATTAAAAAAACCATACCCAAATTTAAGCAGGGGTGGCAACATCTGCTTTGGGGTGTTTTCTGAACGGGACAAGCGCGATCCTGTACATGAAAGAATGAATGGGGGGCCATTTAGTGGGGATTTTTTGTGCAAACTCCTTCAACGCAAAAGGGGGTGAAAATGAAAAATGGTGGGGGTTTTTGCTGACAAAGTCCCCAAACACAACACCAGGAAACAAAGGGTGGCTTTTGATGGGGGTTTTTAAGGGCTTGAGTGGGGCCCGCCCAGTCCAGATCTCAACCCATAGAAAACCTTTGGAGGGGTTGATTTTCTTTACCAAACTGCTTTTTATTGGATTCATTTCCCAGCCCAGCAGGGCTCAATTTGTTTTGGGGTCTTCGCAGCTCTTTGGTCTTCACATGTAGAGTTTAAGTGGAGTTTGAGGTTGTGGAAGGTGTCTTTCTATGAAAAAATTTTCTACAGGAATGGTGGGGGGTACAAGGCCCCTTAAAAAAATTGTTCAGGGTTTTGGGCAGAAAATCTTGCTTGTTTATAGGTGCCATTTCTTGTATACTTGGGAATTTTAATACAGATCCCTGTTCAAACCTCAAATGGTGAGCTATGATGCACTATTGACCCCACCTACAGTTTTGGCAGGTCTTTGTGCACTTTTGGAAGATACTTATTCAATTTGAGGAGGAGGAAGCGTGCCTAAGCCATGCTTGGATATCGATGTGGGAAAACTAATCTCAATTGTTTAAAATGATAGGTGTCAACTTTCTTTTATATAAAGAATTTAAAGTGTGCATTAAAGTGATATTTCATATTAGGAATATCTGCATTTAATTTAAATAGCTTATTTTTTAATAATATGTTATAGTTTGTTTAGCGCACACTGGGCCACAATTAAGTTTTTTTTTTTTATTATTTTTTTTATCCAAAATGTTTCAGGTCCATGTCCACCCAGCCCTCAGGAGCTAGTGTAGCTCTGGGTATGGCAACAGTCCCTTTCACAACAGGGATTGGAAGGAGGTCTGCGAGTTGCTGATTTCTGGAGCCGATACTTTACTAGCGAGTAGGGGCACATCCGTAATTTGTAATTATTTTTTGAATTATAGAATTATTAACATTTTCCCTAACCCAACATATCCTACCAACATCATTTACAAAATAAATTAATAACAAAGTACATTATAAAATTATATTTATTTGTGGCAGGGACTTGGGGGAGCCATGGCTGTGAACAACTCATAACAATTATTAACCTTTTACCAACTTTGGACGTATGAGTACATCATAATGCCGGTAAGGGGCTTTGTAGCGGGATCGCAGTTAATTGCAGCTAACAACTAGCGATTATACAGCGCAGAGCCACCGCCATCCCGTGTTTAACCACTTTTTAGCCCCTTAGACGCCGCGGCAGAGATGGCTGCAAAGTCTATATTCATGAGAAACTGTGTCGTGCACCGTTCCTCACTTCGATCAGGGCACCCATGGTGAAATTGCAAGCTCCCAATCAGTTAACATGGCAGCTGGAAGCCTTGTGAAGGCTTCCATCGCCGCCATGTTTTCTGTTTTACTATTTCCTTCCCCAGACAGAAAGTAATACGACCAACATCTTTGTACACCCTAATGTATTGTATTACAATGTAATAGGCTGTATAAATGATCACAACCCATAGTGGTGAAATAATTTGCGTGGGAACTCAAAGTTAAAGTAAAAATAAAAAAAAGTTTAAAGTGTAAAAAAAAATATATATAGTTCAAATCACCCCTCTTTGCCATTTTACAAATAAAAAAAAATAAAATATAAAAGTTACACATATTTGGTATCGCCGCATCTGTAAAAGTCCGATCTATTAAAATATAACATAATTCATCCCGTATACCGAACACCATAGAAAAAAAAAAAATTCCAGACACCAAAATTGCGTTTTTTGGGTCCCATAAAAACTGGAATAAATTTAATTTAAAAAGTCCCATGTATTCCAACTGTTAGTGTCAAGATGATAAATTCAGGTGTGGAAATTATCTTTGTTCCACTCCTTTATCCAATTAAATGCCTCCTCAGAATTATATTATTATTATTATAGCTGTCCCACAGCGGGGGCTCAAGAAATATGACCCAACCTTCCGTTTTTGGAATGAATCTGAAGTTTAATCACAGTAAATTACATTCCAATAGAACTTTTTAATCACATGACTATTCTATCACTACATGATTGGTTAATTGGCGGTAGCTAAGAAACAAGTTATAGTTTGCATGTACGTATGAAGCATTAACTGATAAGACACATTCCCAAACTCTCCTCTGTATCATCTGTGGGGAGGAGGAAGGCCTTGAATCTCTTGCTTTTAGCAGACACTGCATATGTCTCAAGGAAAGCTGTGTGAGAGATTTCTGATAGATTGATAAGGATGTATAGCAGGAAAGGCAGTTTAACAAACTATCTGATGAGCTTAATAAGAATGTTATGATGAAACAGACTTTTGATGTTTTTTCCTTAAATTACCAACTTGACAGTAGTAATAAAAAGTACACTTCAACTCACAAAAAATGCCTCACTCAATTCCGTAGTTGTTAGTATGAAAAAGATAATGGTGCCACTGCATAAATTTCAAAAGTAGAAAATGTTTGGAATTTTTTTTACGGTACCAAAACATAACAAAAAACGTATATGTTTGGTATTGCCGGATTTGTATCAACCTGTAGAATACAGATAACACATAATTTTTATTGAGGAACACTGTAAAAACAAAACACCCACAAACATGATGCATGTACTTTTTTTTCACAGTTTGCCCCAGTTAGAATTTTTTTGCGGTTTCCCAGGATATTCTATGGTATGATGAATGACACCAGTATAAAGTACACCTTGTCCCACAAAATTAAAGCAGGCACATGTCTATGTAGATGAAAAAATAAAAAGGTTATGGCTCTTGGAAAGCGAGTAAGAAAAAATGAACATGAAAAAAAAAAAATAGGCCTCGGTGTTTTGGGGTTAAAAAGCAGTCTTTTGACTCCTCCAAGCCCCAGCCACAAATGAAAGAATATCCGGCATGCGGGAGGTAGCTGGGCTTTGGGATGCTCCTCTTCTTTTGCTGTAAGGGCTTATTCACAATTCTCATCCACCCCGACAGACCCAATGAGCTTCACAGGTTACCACTGGAATCCACATCCAATCCTCCATGATGACATCACGGAGCTGGTGGATGATAGAGACCTTGTGTTCCTCCACCTCCTATTTGAGATGCACCACAGATACTCAATAGAGTTTATGGAGACATGCCTGGTTATTCCAGCATCTTTACCCTCATTTTCTTTAGCAAGGTAGGGGTTGTCTTGGAGGTGTATTTGGGATTGTTTTGTTTGAATACTGCCCTTTGGCCTAGGTTTCGTAGGGTGGGGATCATGCTCTGCTTCAGTATGTCACAGTACATCTTGGCATTCATGGTTCCGTCAATGAACTGTAGCTCCCCACACCTGGTAGAATTCATGCAGCCCCAAACCATGGCACTCCCATTCTTAAATGTAGGCAAGACACACTTGTCTTTGTGCTCCTCACCTGGTTGCTGCCACACACGCTTGATACCATCTAAACCAAATAAGTTTATATTGGTCTCATCAGACCATAGTACATGGTTCCAGTAATCTAGGCTTTCTTGTGCATCATCTTTAGAAGAGGCTTTTTCTGGGACGACAGCCATGCAGACAAATTTGATGCACTGTGCACCATATAGTCTGAGAATTGAAAGGCTGACTCCCCCACCTCTATGCTGAAAGCATTCGTATATCTATTTTGAAAAGACAATTTCTGGATTTTATGCTGACCACTTGCACTTAACTTCTTTGATCGACCATGACAAGGCTTTTTCTGACTGTAACTTGTCTTGTTAAACCGATGTATGTTCTTGGCCATCTTCTTACAGCCTAAGCCATCTTTAAGCACAATTCTTTTTTTCAGATTCACAGATAGTTCTTTGTCATGAGATGTCATTTTAAAGTTCCAGTGACCAGTATGAAAGCGTTTGAGAGAGATAACACCAAGCTTAACACATCTGCTTCACAATCACACCTGAGACCTTGTAAAACAATGAGTCACATGACACCGTGTAGCTAAAATGGCACATTTGGGCACAATTTGTCCATTTTCATTTAGGGGTGTACTCACTTTTGTTTTGTAGCAGTTTAGACATTGATTGCTGTGTGTTGAATTATTTTTAGGGCACACCAAGTTTACAGTGTTATATAACCTGTACACTTGCTTATTTATATTGTATCATAGTATCATATCTTCAGTGTTGTCCCATGAAAAGACAAAGTACAATATGCACAACAATGTAAGGGGTGTACTCACGTTTGTGAGATACTGTATATATTATTATTTATTTTAGAGCGCCTTTAGTTTCAGAGCACTGTATACTCAAGGGGGGATTATATACATAATATAGGTCAAACGAGTACAAAAGGTGTCAATAACTAACAACTGGTAAAGGCAATCCTGAAGAGATGGATCTTCAGGTTACTTTTGAGGCTGGTGAGAGTGGGGGAGAGTCTGATGTGTTGGGGCAGTGAGTTCCAGAGTTTGGGGGAAGCATTGGAGAAGTCTTGGAGACAGTTATGTGAAGAACTGATAAGGGGAGAGCAGAGAAGTAGGTCTTGTGAGGAGTGGAGATTGCATAAGGGGAGGTATCTAGCGATTAAGGCGAGGTGTATAAAGGGGAGAGGTTATGGAGAGACTTGTAGGTCAAGGTTACTAACTTGAACTGAATTTGCTGGGCAATGGGTAGCCAGTGTAAGGATTGACAGAGGGGTGAGGTAGAGGAGTAGCGAGGAGAGAGGTGAATTAGATGGACAACCGAGTTAAGGATGGTTTGGAAGGGAGCGAGGGTGCTAGATAGGAGACCACAGAGAAGGATGTTACAATAGTCTAGGTGGGAGATGATGAGAGCATGGACAAGCATTTTTGTGCTATCAGAGTTAAGGAATGAGCAGATTCAGGAGATATTTTTCAGGTGGAGGTGGCAGGCAGTGGTAAGAGTTTGAATGTGCAGTTTAAAAGACAGATTGGAGTCAAAGGTTATCGCAAGGCAGTGGACTTACGGAGCCGATGAGAGAGTGTAGCCATTGATGGTGGAGGTGGAGGGATAAAGTGGGACGGTGGGAAGATGCTAAATTCAGTTTTCTCCACATTTAGTTTTAGGAGGTGGGATGAGAAGGATTATATGGACGAAAGACAGTCTTGGATCCAGAAGAGCAGGTAACATCTGGGCCGGAGATGTAGAGTTGGGTATCGTTAGCAAACTGGTGGCATTGAAAGCCATGTGATGCTATTAGCTGACCCAGACCAAGAGTGTAAATAGAGAAGACCCCTGGGGGATACCAACAAAGAGCAGGTGGGAGAAGGAGGTGGTGCGAAAGTGAGAGACGCTGAACCTCTGATTAGTGAGGTAGGAGGAGATCCAGGAAAGGGCCAAGTCCGTGATGCCGAGGGGGGAGAGGATGTATAGCAGGAGTGAATAGTCGACAGTGTCAATGGCAGAGGACAAGTCTAGGAGGAGAAGGACACTGTAGTGGCGGGAGGCTTTGGCAGTTACTAGATCGTTGGCTACTCTGGTTAGGGCTGTTTCAGTAGATATATTTTATTTGAATATAATGTCAGAACATTTACTAAAAAAAACTTTTTTTTTTAAAAATGTTAAAAGGGGCCCAAAAAAAAGAAAATTTTTTTTAATTATTACAAAATTTTTAAAAATTTTTATAAAAGTTACCCCCTTCCCAAACAAAAAGGGACTTCTTTTTAAACATAATTTAATATGGTGGCCATACACTTTTGATTTTTGGGGTCAAATAAAGATACCCATGTTAAAGCTGAAAAATTTTTAAAGGGCACTTTTTAAAGACCATGTTTGGGGAAACGGGTTGATCCCTTTTATGTCCCAAAATAGGAACACAGCTTCCACAATATTCCACCCTTTAACCCCTGAGGAGAATGGGGTTCCCAAAGCGGGCCCGGGGGAAAATTTGCCAATGAAATTGGAACCCTTCGGAAAAAAATTTAGGAAGGTCTCTCTCCCCAAATGAAAAGAAATTAAAAGGGAAGGGGAGTCCAAAATAAAAAAAAAATTTGAGAGTCAAAAAAAAGCGACTCTTTTTTTAGTTAAAAAGGTTTTAAGTTTAAAAAAAAAAAAAATGTATTTTACCATCACAATTCATTGTAAAGATGACCAATATGACCTCTTTAGTACTGGAGTTGATTCATCAAGTGTACCATGTAGCAGCCTATCCAAACAAAAACAAAAAAAAGGGATATATTTTGAAAAAACGAAAAGTGTGCGTTTTTTACTTTCTACGCCGATAATGAACCAACAAAAATTATGCAAAATCTTTAAACAAAATTCATCATCCCCTTTTTTTTCCCTTATGGTAGTTCCGAAAATACCCCAAGCTCATTTTGAAATTGGGAACCCCCTTAAAAAAATGGAAAAGGAGCCCTCTGCAAGTGCACCCCCTCCCCATTTTTTTAGAGGTTGGGTGGGTAGCTAACAAAGATTTGACAGGGGTTTTTGGAAACCCGGCCCCATGGTAAAAAACCCCTTTAAGCGGGTCCAAAGGCGGGGGAAACCCAAAAATAAAAAGTTTCAAAGAGTAGGACCCAAAAAGACTGTCAACAAAGGGGTTTCCCTTAATTTCGAGAAAGATGGTTATTTTCAAAAAAAAAAAACCCCTTCGTTTTCGGCCAGGCAGGGGTTCCGTTCGCCGGGAAAAGCAACCCCCCGGGAAAAGGGGTTAAAACCAACGTAGCTGGATCCCCCAATGGGGAAGGGGGGTTTTGGGGCTCGGGAGCTCAGGAAGTGCCCAGCCCCTGCAACCCCTTCCCAAAAATTTGGGTGTTTTCGCTCGGGGCCAATCAAGGCCCCGGGAAAACCCCGCACCAAAATAGGCGGGGCTGGGGGGGCGGTCCCGGGGGGGAAAACCTTTTCCCCCCCCCAAGGGCCCTAAAGGGAAACATTTAAAATAAAATTGGCCAGGGAAATGGGTTTCCTCATGGGGGTTTTTATTCCCCCTTCTCCCCCCTGGGGTTTTCTTTGAATTTTCCCCTTCCCAAAAAGGTTTTTTGGCCCCTTTTGGGCCGGCCCTTGTTTTCTTAAACCCCCTCCTGCCCCTTTTTCCCCTTTAAGGAAAAAGGGCCGTAACCACAATTTTTGTTTGACCCCGGCCTTTTTCTCTGTTTTTCTTTTTTTGGTTCCCCCGTTTTTTGGTTTTGGGCCCCATCCCCAAACCCGTTAGCCACCCTTTACTGTTGACTTCGAAAAATTTTCCCGACGGCCCTGAAATGTAGAAACCCCGTAGGGCTTGTAAAAAAAAGTTGGGGGCCTCCCCCTTTTATTTTAGGCACCCCAAAAATTTTAGGCGGGAAAAACAGTGGGGGGGTCCCTTTTTAAGTTTGGGGCCCATCCTTGCGATGAATTAAAAAATTTAAGGGTTTTTTGAACCGGGAAATTTTTTGGCCGGAAATGCCCCCCCCCAAAAAAAAAATACCCCCAATAAACTTACTGTGTTAAAACGGTTGGAAGAAACAAAATTCGGGGATAGGGAAAAATCCCCAAATCTTTTTCCTGGAGGGTGGGGTTTTTAGCCCCTTAAAAATTTAAATTTTTTCCAGATGAAAAGGGAATTGCTGCCATTAAAAAAAACCTTTTACATTTTTAAAAAAACCAAAAAATTACCCCCAAAAAAAGTTAAACCAAATTAAAAGTGGTAGATACAAAATGTTTTAAATCCAAGACTCAATACTTTTTACCCCCCAATTACATAAAACCCCAATTATAGTTGGCAGATTAGAATTTTCCCTTCCCAAAAATAGGGGCCCCCGAAAAGGGGTTAGCCTCCAATTGTAACAAAACCCGCCAGAAAACAAAAAATAAATTAACAGTGAAAAAGATACTTTTAAAGGAAAACCCTTTTCAAAAATAGGTTGTCCCCCTTCCCCTTCCCTGAGGGCAAGCACCAAGGGGCTAAATTAAGAAAACTCCCTTTTTTTCCCTGCACGGGCCCCAAAATTCTTAAAAATGCCAGTTTTAAAAGAATTTCCCCCCTTTTATTTAGGCTTTTTGAAAGGGTTTAAAGGGCCCCAAAAACCAACCAAAGGGGGGTAGGTTAAAACCCAAAGAAAGTTTTCAAGGGTTTTAACCCTATCCCAAAAGTAATAGGTTTTGTTCAGTTAAAATGGGGGCCCCCGGGGGGGCCCCTTTTTAAGGGGGCCCCCCCCCCCGATTTGGGCCGGTTTTGAAAAAAAACTGAAACTTAAGGACCCCTTCGAATGACTTTTCTGGCTAAATTGTAAAAATTAATTGGGGGGCCCCAATTTTAAATTTTAACACAAAAAACCCAGCTTTTCCTTTCCAGTTTTTAAAGAAAAAAGCGCTGGAAAAATCAGGTCGAAAACTGGGTTTTTTCCTGCCCTCCAAACCCCCGGGGGCCAAAAACTTTGGAAAAAGGCCCCCCTCTTTTAAAAAGACCCCCACGGGTTTATGTATTTTTTTTGATCGGAGTTGTTCACTTGCCTTATTCTCACTTGACTTTCCTTCCCCTAATGATCTTTCCTCCTCAGAATTTCCCACAAAAATTTAATTTTAGAATCCTAAATTTTTTCCAAAACCAAAAATACCAAACCTACATACCTACGGGAGAGTTTTATAAAACCTTTAAAAGGGGATCAATATAGAAAAGCTTGGAAACCCCCACTTTCCTAGGGTGGGAAAAAGTCGGATGCCTGCTGTTGGGGGGGCCCCATTGTTGGAAACCCATAGGCCCCCCATATCAGTGCCTTTTCTTTTTCCCGTGTGTACGAAACTAGTTGTTTACTGCTGGAAAACCCAAAGGTAGTCACAAGGCCTGAACACATTTAGGCACAGAGACTTGGAGGGAAGGGTTTAACAAAATGTAGGCAGGGATTCCCAGCCAGACGTCAGGAGGAGAACCACGACCCTTTCCAGTGGTGCCCCGGGATTTTTGCAGGGAAAACTGCGAGGAGGGGGAGAAAAACTGGAGAGAAAATTTCCAAGGTGAAAGGATTGCAAAGCAAGAGCTCAAAACCAAAACTAAAGCAATAAAAAAAAACAGGCTTGAGAATTTATTTTGGAACGGGAAGTAAAAACAACCAACTTATCATTCCACCATTTTTGACTGAGAGCAAATTTAAAAAGGGGAAACAGTCTGAATAAAAAGGCTAGCAGAAAAAAATTCCTGACCCCAAGTGTGTGGTACACCATAATTTTTCTGGGCAACATGCCCATTTGACTTGGGGGTTTTTACTAGTTTTAAATTTGGTCCTTCACTCTCAAATCCTGCCCCTTTTCCCGTTTCTGTCCCCCTTGCACTAAAGGGAAACATCCCCAGAATCCACCCTTTTTCTCACTGGGAAAAACAAACTCGAAACTCCATTTTTTTGCTCTTTATTTACTTTTTTTGGTCTTGACAAAGGGTAAAACTGTTTTTGAATGCAGCACCAGACTCATATTTTTTTTCCCCAAAATATTGATGCCCTCAAACCCTGTGTCAGCACTGCACTGGTTGAACATTTATAAAAAAATACAACATAAACTAATAAACTTTTCCCCCAATAAAATCCCCAAAAATTTCAAAACGGGGCTGCCTAATTCACTAGAACATGCTACTGCGGGTGATCAGGTGCACTTGTAAGGGGTTATACTTGTGTTGGGATGTTGACAGTAGGGGTTTGCCATGGGAAACCAAGGGGTAGGATGGCAAGCTCGAGGAGAAGAGCTGGGCTGAAGAGAACGGGGGCCAGCTTGTGCAGAGGAGGAATCTGTAGTTGGTAACAGTTGAGAGTCATCAGAGTTGGTAGTTGGAGAATTACCAGGAAGCAGCAGGCCCCTGAATCTGGCATGAGGGGCGGCCGATAAACCTGGCTGGCGAGGAAGGAAAGGCCTGTAAAACTATGGACTTGTATATAGGTAGCGTTTAAAGCAGAAGAAAATCGGGAGAAGTCGGGGAAAGGTTCCCATTCAAGAGTCGGTGCATGTCTGGAGAAAAGCCAACAGACAGGAAAGCAGCAAGGAGTTCAGCAGGAGGCCTGGGCCATAGTGGAAGAGCCACTAGAGTGGTCAGGTAGAGGCAGTGAGGTGGGTAAGAGGAGAACCCCTCGGGAACTACATGTATGTGTGTATGCTGAAGCTGCTGGATGCTGAGACACGAGCAAACTGGATGTTCTGCAACAATCACTGGAAGACGAGAGTAAAGGCCTTGCTCATCCCAATTTGATGTCTCTCAAGTTATTTCAACACCGGTGCACTACACAGTCAGTCCCACACCGCACCTCTCCCCGCAATACAAAAGAACCCTAGGATCCTACTTTTTACAAACTCATAACCATCATAGTTTTAAGTATGCCCTATGAATACATCTTCTCAGTCTGGCCTACCATCATCCCTTATTGCTGACCCCTCACTTTCTATCGCACACATTTCTGCCACTCCCTACACTTTGGCACTTATCTGTATATAGTTGTACTGTCTGGTGACAGGTTCATATTTTTGAAACATGGCTGGATCATTGTAAACCTAACACTTCTCACCCTTCGTCTCACCTATACACCCTAATAGCTTGTATTCTCTTGCGGGCAGGGCCCTCACACCTTGTGTCTCATCTGTAAGTAGCTTTTTACTGTATAATTTTTGTCTTTTTGTCTGCAGTTATACCCTCCAAATTGTAAAGTACTGCGGAATATGTTGGCATTGCTTAAATAAAGATTATTATTATAGACAGGCACAGATCCCCTATAGTCAGTGTAGGCAGACATAGGTTCCCCATAGTCAGTGTAGGCAGGCATAGGCCCCCATAGGAAGGAATAGGTCCCCATTGGGCAGTATGGTATAGGTCCCCTATAGGCAGTTATAGGTCCCCTAGAGGCAGTATAGGCAGGCATAGGTCCTGTTCACAGCTCCATTGCTGGACTAAACTAATCCCAGAAGCTGGCAACTCTGGTCTTTATGCTAACTGGGAAAAATTTACAGGTGCAGCTAATTGCAGAGCAAAAACTCACATACCCCACTGCTAGGGGAACAATTAGAGGATAAAAAACTGCACACCAGCTTAACACCTATTCACACCAGCATGCAGAAAAGACACAGTATAATGCATGGGGAGATTGCACAAATGCAAAAATACCAATAGAACAACCACTCACATACCCTCAGTGCATGAGGGGGGTGGTTTCTGGTACTACAGAGGGAAGAAAATAAAGTGTGTAAAATAAAGATAAAGGCAGCAAAGCTGGAGACAGAAAGACATATTGCAATAGAAAGTAAAACTAACCCCAAAATATTTTTTAACTAAATAAATAGTAAAAAGATTAAAAAAGAAAATGATGTCCATTTAAAAAATACTGAGGGAGAGACAGTAGAGGGCGATGAGGAAAAAGCAAACCTATTAAACAATTTCTTCTCCACTGTATTTACCGAGGAGGATGAGCTTCCTGTTGAACAGAGGGATGAGGTAAACTCCAACTTAAAAGTTTCTGGTCTAAGCCAGGAAGAAGTGCAGCTCCGCCTTAGGAAGATTAAAATAGACAAATCCCCAGGTCCAGATGGCATACACCCACGTGTCCTAAGGGAGTTAAGTGATGTCATAGATAGGCCCCTATTCTTAATATTCATGGACTGTCTAATAACGGGGTATGTCCCAATTCCAGCATGGGTTTATGAAGGATCGGTCCTGTCAGACTAATCTCATCAGCTTCTATGAGGAAGTCAGTGCTAGACTGGATCGGGGTGATGCACTGGATGTCATATATATCTAGATTTTTCTAAAGCATTTGATACGGTGCCACATAAAAGGTTGGTAAATAAAATGAGAATGCTTGGACTGGGGGAAAATGTGTGCAAATGGGTAAGTAACTGGCTCACTGATAGAAAACAAAGGGTAGTAATTAACGGTACATACTCAGACTGGATCCCTGTTACTAGTGGAGTACCACAAGGGTCAGTATTGGGCCCTATCCTCTTTAACATTTTCATTAATGATCTTACACAGGGATTACACAGTAGAATATCGATCTTTGCAGACGATACTAAGCTCTGTAACGTAATCAACACAATAGAGGATAATGTGTTATTACAAAGGGATCTGGATAAGTTGGAGGCCTGGGCAGGGAAATGGCAGATGAGATTTAATATAGATAAATGCAAGGTTATGCACATGGGGAGGAAAAATCCATTACATGATTACATGTTAAATGGAAAAACACTGGGTAAAAGTGACATAGAGACGGACTTGGGAATCCTAGTGGACTGTAAACTTAACTGTAGCAGCCAATGTCAGGCAGCAGCTGCCAAGGCTAATAGGATCGTGGGGTGTATTAAAAGGGGCATAGAGGCACATGATGAGAACATTATTCTCCATTATACAAGTCACTGGTTAGACCACACATGGAATATTGTGTACAGTTTTGGGCACCAGTGCACAGGAAAGACATTGTAGAGCTTGAACAGGTACAAAGGCGGGCAACAAAAATAATAAAAGGACTGGGTGGACTACAGTACCCAGAAAGATTAGCAAGATTAGGGTTATTTAGTTTCGAGAAAAGACCGCGTTGGGGGGACATAATAAATATGTTTAAATACATCAAAGGTCAATATAGGGATCTCTCCCAAGATTTAATTATACCCAGAGCTGTATATAGAACAAGGGGGCATCCTCTACGTCTTGAGGAACGAAAGTTTCTACATAAACATAGAAAGGGATTCTTTACTGTAAGAGCAGTGAGACTATGGAATTCTCTGCCAGAGGGACTTGTCATGGTGAATTCAATAACGGCGTTCAAAAATGGTTTAGATGCATTTCTGGAGCGTAATAATATAACAAGTTATAGTGTCTAGGATTCTGGAGAGAGGTCATTGATGCAGGGATTTTTCTGATTGCCAGATTGGAGTCGGGAAGGAATTTTTCCCTAAAATGAGGACAATTGGCTTATACCTCATTGGGTTTTTTTTGCCTTCCTCTGGATCAACACCTTAGCACAACAGGCTGAACTGGATGGACGTCTTGTCTTTTTTCGGCCCTACAAACTATGAAATTACAATTGCATACAAAAAAGGCGATACAGAAGGATGCCATAAATACAGATACGTATGGTGCACCATACTGGCTTACAACCTATTAGTGATGCCCATACTATTAGATTAGGCGGACTGTCCAGCACTTCCTGGGTGTCCAACACAAAGTACAGGCACCCTCCACTCCCCAGCACTGTTGGGCAGATAAAAAATATGACATACTGGAAAAATGTTAAATATGAGGTATTAGTTGGTATAGGGGCCCCAATACGTAAGCTCTCAAGCCCCGTCGCGGTTCCTCATGTCTTGCGAGTCCCTACGCTAACAATTTACAGATAAAACATACAAAAAATGGGACATTGCTTAGTCAAAAGACACCGACAATTTTTTGGGCCATATTCACAGCTCCATTGCTGGCAACTCTGGCCTTTATGCTAACTGGGAAAAATTGACAGGTGCAGCTAATTGCAGAGCAAAAGCTCACATACCCCACTGCTATGGGAACAATTAGATGACAAAAAACTGCACACCAACTTAACACCTATTCACACCAGCATGCAGAGAAGCCACAGTATAATACATGGGGAGATTGCACAAATGCAAAAATACCAATAGAACAACCACTCAGATATAGGTCCCCCATAAGCTGTAGGGAGAGTTATTGGTCGGTGTTAAAAATAAAAAAAAATAACAGTACTCACCTCTCTTCCCCGCTGCTCTGACGCAGGCAAAATTATGACATTCTCGCACTGCCTGTGCTGGATACTCTGGAGGGCTGCAAGCTTGTTCCCTTCTGGAGTATTCGGTGGAGCGGGGAGTGTTCACTCTCTGATCTGCAACTGCAGTTTCAACTGTATGCGCTTCCAGAGAAAGCTGAAAAGATTGTTGCCTGCGCTCTGGGCCCATGGCAGCAGCCCAGAAGCCAGCGACAAACTGGCAATGTCCTTTTGAAAGCGACATTGGGCATCCCACCAGGACATTTCCAGGGGCGCGGAACACGGCGGCCAAAAGCGTGACCGCCCTGCTGAATGCGGGACATCCAGTCACCTTACGGTTGCAGGGAAGCTTAAAAAATATTAGAAATATATCAACTAGAAATCTCTCTCATTATCTATTTATACCAGGTACTGTATCCAAAACAAGGGGTGTCACATTTAAACGGCAGAGAGTGGACCCACTACCAGCCATGACTATACAGCCATTGGGTTCTTCACACAGCCCCGAAGGCTGTCAGGTGCTACACCAGAGCACTCTCCGACAGTGGCAGCTGACCAGGA
Source organism: Phyllomedusa bahiana (assembly GCA_025379985.1). Lineage (NCBI taxonomy): Eukaryota > Metazoa > Chordata > Amphibia > Anura > Hylidae > Phyllomedusa > Phyllomedusa bahiana. The sequence goes on along the minus strand of JAODAL010005942.1, from coordinate 3,507 downwards.
CAGGTCAAAAGCACCACAGACCGGGATATATCTTTAGACCTTTTATGTTTATCACCGATGTCCTGCTGCAATTAGGTAAAGAGGACTCAGAAGCCCCAGCGCCCCATCTTGATTACAGATTAGTGTGATAGTGTCATCACATCAGTCTGTATAAGTTGAAGCGAGACTGGGCAGGGGCACCACATAGGTGGCAGAGACAGTGAGGCAAAGTGGGCCCCTAAAATCAACTCCTCAGGTGGGCACTAGGCAACCCAGTCTGACACTGGTGCCATGTCGCATTTGCAAAGCCTCCAAAGTACCAGAACAGGTAACCTTCGAAAACTCACCCCATCAACAACCTTCAGGGAATTCCTCTATTGGTGTATTGCGCATTCTAGGCCCCTTTAACAATGGGACATAAAAGTGAAAAAAAAAAAAAAGTTTCATTCTCACAGTGTTCCCTATGCGTTATAAATTACATGATATTTTTACTACAATTACAATATCAGTTTTGTATATTTTTTATCTTTTACTACTTTTACACAATAGAAATGTGTAAAAAATAGCATTATTATTTTAAAAAGTCTGACAACCATAACTTTTTTGTTTTTCTGTATACATAGCTTATTAAAAGCTATTTTTTACAGCATTCCGCAGTTTTTCGCAGACAGTATAAATGACATGTTAACTTCACTCTGCTGGGCAATATGATTAAAGAGATACCCAATTTATATTTTTTGTATGTTGTAACACTTTAAAAAAATCTAAGGGCGACATGTATGATCGGGAGTTGCGCCTGTTTTCTGGCGAAAACTGCGCCTCACTGATCCGAATCCCCTGTCAGACGCAGGGATGCGATGTTAGAGGCAACCTTCGCCACTTTCAGTTGTGCCTAACATGAAGGGGCGTGCAATGGGCGCGGTGTGGGCATTCTGGGGGTGGGACGCACCATATTCGAATACTCCGAGGCATGCATGAATGCCCAGACCTAGTTGAATGTGGTCTACCTGAGTGGAGGAGGCGAGTGAAGGGGGAGAACTAATGGAATGGGGCAAAATGTGCTCTCGGTCGACTGTTACAACAGTACACTACTAAAAAAGAGTTGTCTAGAAAATTTGTTCATTAATAAAGATAAATATCAAAGTTGTCTAAAAGCGATTAAATGTATTGAAAAAGTGGATCATTTAAAATTAGAGGAAAAAAAAATAAGATTGCAAAAGAAATAAATCTCAGCTCTCAGCTCTGTAAGGCATGGAGTATGATTCCAAAAATCGTTTTTATTAGGTGTAAAACATTATCTGAAAAAGAGCAAAAAAACCTTCTAAAAAACATACTTAAATTTCAAATCACTAACAACGCGTTAGTCGCCGTCACCGGCGTTTACATCAGGAATTTGGGATATAGAAAATTGCCGGGAAATACAGTAATTAAAATTCTTAGGTCTTCTCAATGGTCGGCATAAACCAGCAATCAGAATAGGAGCGACAGGACCCATTATAAGCTATGGAGTAGTATAGACCAATCAAATAAAAAGGGGGACAGTTCAAAATACAGTAAAAAAAAGAAAAAGCTGATTGGTTAAACCCTAGGCGGGTGTAATCCACCAATCAAAGGCGCTATTTGATTGTAGTCATGGAGGAAAAGGGGGCCCCTAAAATTATTCGGCATGGAAATTATTTATTTTTACTGTGAAATTTGGGTTTGGGGGGAAGAGGGGGTCGTCCTGCTTAGCCAATCAGCGGGTGAGCTACTGATCGCATAGAGTTCTATGGGGAAAAGAAATGCAGAGCAAGCTCTGTTTGTGATTGGCTAAGTTAAAAGACGCGCGATAATTTGGGCCAATGGGAAGCGAGCAGTCTTTGGGTTTTCTAATGCAATCTATCATAAAACTGTACATGGCCGACTCACGAAGTTGTACCGATCTCTATATAAAATGAACAATAATATGGGGGTAACGAAAATAAACAAATAAAATTGAATTCAATGAGTTCATTTTTATTTCTTGATTTTCGTTAGCCAATGATCAATAATATGGGGGTAACGAAAATAAAGAAATAAAAATGAATTCATTGAATTTAATTTTATTTGTTTTTTTTCTTACCCCCATATTATTGATCATTTATATAGAGAAACGATACAACTTTGTGAAATCTTATCATTTGATTTCTGGCTGTAACTTTTTTTTATATGGATTGGGATTAGAAAACTCATAAGAGCATCGCTCGCTCTCCCATTGGCCCAATTTATCGCTCCTCTTAGCCAATCACAAACAGAGCTCGCTCTGCATTTCTTCTCCCCATAGAACTCTATGAGATAAGTAGCTCACCCGTTTATTTGGGTAAGCAGGACGAGCCCCCTTCCCCCCAACCCTAACACAGTACTAGAATATTTTTCCCCAAGACAGTTTTAAAAAATTTTAGGGCGCCCTTCTTTCGCGCCCTTCTTGCTACACTCAAAATAGACGCACTACATATGATTGGTGGATTCATATCTGCCGCCTGGTCTCAACCAATCAGCTCTTTTCTGCCTTTTTTACTGTATTTTGAACTGTCCCGCCTTTTCATTTGATTGGTCAATACTACTCCATAGCTTATAATGGGTCACTGTCGCTCCTATTCTGATTGGTTGGTTTTTGTCGACCAATGAGAAACGCTTACAGAATTTGAATTACTGTATTTTCCTGCAATTTCCAATAGCCCAATTCCTGATGTTGCGCCGGTCACGGCGACAAACGTGTTGTTAGTGATTTTATTTACGTATGTTTAAAGAAGGTTTTACCTCTTTTACAGAGAATGTTTTACACCTAATAAAAACGATCTATTTACTAATTACTCCATGCCACACGGAGGTGAGATTTCAGTGCCCCCTTGTGTCCCTAGAATTCAATGCGACAAAGGTGCTCGTTCTGTGATTGGCCGGCATAGCCTAGGCCCTGCTACATCAACCAATCAGCTCTTTTCTGCATTTGTTACTGTTTTGAACTGTCCCGCCCTTTTTATTTGATTGGTCTATACTACTCCATAGGTTATAATGGGTTCACTGTCATCTTATTCTGATTGGCTGGGTTTAAAGCCGACCCAAAGAAAGGCTTACAGATTGAATTACTGTATTTCCCGCAATTTTTAATATCCAAATTCCTGATGTTGCGCCATTATTGATTTTTTGTTGTGAATTTATTTATGTATTTTTTTTAGAAGGTTTGAGCTCTTTTCAGATAATTTTTTTACACCTAGTAAAAACTATTTTTTTGATTCATACTCCATGCCTTACGGAGCTGAGAGCTGAGATTTATTTCTTGAGCGATCTTATATATTTTTCCTTTAATTTTAAATTATCCACTTTTTCACTACATTTAATCGCTTTTAGACAGCTTTGATTTTTCTCTTTATTCATTCATTCATTTCAAAGACAACTCTTTTTTGCTATTCACTTTAAAATGTTTAAGATTTTCGCTGTTTTCCAGCCTGTCTCGAAACGAATACATGTTAGCACAGTCCTTTTGCGCCCAGTCCCGCACTGCGCCTCACA